>CM060948.1:352448192-352733192 GCA_030765055.1 Mantis religiosa
GGTCCATGTTTGTCAACTTTTGCCTTGCCATGTAACGCCAGGTGATGGTACTATCCTACCAATGGGTTGTTAGTGATTGCGTAATCTCAGCCAACCACTGCATCCCACCCAAACAATGAATATTGACTTTTGACAAAAGGTCCATATTTGTCAACTTTTGCCTTGCGATGCAACGCCAGGTGATGGTACTATCCAACCAATGGGTTGTTAGTGATTACGTAATCTCAGTCAACCACTGCATCCCTCCCAAACAATGAATATTGACTTTTGACAAAGGGTCCATGTTTGTCAACTTTTGCCCTGTCATGTAACGTCAGGTTATGGTACTATCCTACCAATGGGTTGTTACTGTTTACGTAATCTCAGCCAAACACTGCATCCCACCCAAACAATGAATATTGACTTTTGACAAAAGGTCCATGTTTGTCAACTTTTGCCCTGCCATGCAACGTCAGGTTATGGGACTATCCTACCAATGGGTTGTTAGTAATTACGTACTCTCAGCCAAACACTGCATCCCACCCAAACAATGAATATTGACTTTTGACAAAAGGTCCATGTTTGTCAAATTTTGCCCTGCCATGCAACGTCAGGTTATGGTACTATCCTACCAATGGGTTGTTAGTGATTACGTAATCTCAGCCAACCACTGCATCCCACCCAATCAATGAATATTGACTTTTGACAAAAGGTCCATGTTTGTCAATTTTTGCCTTGCGATGCAACGTCAGGTTATGGTACTATCCTACCAATGGGTTGTTAGTAATTACGTAATCTCAGCCAACCACTGCATCCCACCCAAACAATGAATATTGACTTTTGACAAAAGGTCCATGTTTGTCAACTTTTGCCCTGCCATGCAACGTCAGGTTATGGGACTATCCTACCAATGGGTTGTTACTGATTACGTAATTTCAGCCAACCACTGCATCCCACCCAAACAATGAATATTGACTTTTGACAAAAGGTCCATGTTTGTCAACTTTTGCCCTGCCATGCAAAGTCAGGTTATGGTACTATCCTACCAATGGGTTGTTACTGATTACGTAATCTCAGCCAAACACTGCATCCCACCCAAACAATGAATATTGACTTTTACAAAGGTCCATGTTTGTCAACTTTTGCCTTGCCATGCAACGCCAGGTTATTGTACTATCCTACCGATGGGTTGTTAGTAATTACGTAATCTCAGCCAACCACTGCATCCCACCCAAACAATGAATATTCACTTTTGACAAAAGGTCCATGTTTGTCAACTTTTGCCTTCCGATGCAACGTCAGGTTATGGTACTATCCTACCAATGGGTTGTTACTGATTACGTAATTTCAGCCAACCACTGCATCCCACCCAAACAATGAATATTGACATTTGACAAAAGGTCCATGTGTGTCAACCTTTGCCCTGTCATGTAACGTCAGGTTATGGTACTATCCTACCAATGGGTTGTTACTGATTACGTAATCTCAGCCAAACACTGCATCCCACCCAAACAATGAATATTTACTTTTGACAAAAGGTCCATGTTTGTCAACTTTTGCCTTGCGATGCAACGTCAGGTTATGGAACTATCCTACCAATGGGTTGTTACTGATTACGTAATCTCAGCCAACCACTGCATCCCACCCAAACAATGAATATTGACATTTGACAAAAGGTACATGTTTGTCAACTTTTGCCTTGCCATGCAACGTCAGGTTATGGTACTATCCTACCAATGGGTTGTTAGTAATTACGTAATCTCAGCCAAACACTGCATCCCACCCAAACAATGAATATTGACTTTTGACAAAAGGTCCATGTTTGTCAATTTTTGCCTTGCGATGCAACGTCAGGTTATGGTACTATCCTACCAATGGGTTGTTACTGATTACGTAATCTCAGCCAAACACTGCATCCCACCCAAACAATGAATATTGACTTTTGACAAAAGGTCCATGTTTGTCAACTTTTGCCTTGCCATGTAACGCCAGGTGATGGTACTATCCTACCAATGGGTTGTTACTGATTACGTAATCTCAGCCACACACTGCATCCCACCCAAACAATGAATATTGACTTTTGACAAAAGGTCCATGTTTGTCAACTTTTGCCTTGCCATGCAACGTGCGGCATACCCGCATGTCAGATTTCAAATTGGTTGGTGTTTACTTTTGATTTGGGTTCTAATTGGAGCTATGAGATCTCTTGTTCTTCAGGTGAATGGTTGTAGGAAATGGATTTGTTGTTTGTTGGCTGCTCAGTTGTCTCAATAATACACTGGTTCGTTGCAAAAATTGATTTAATTCTCACTCAATTCGTTGATTCAGATTGATTGGTAGCGGTGACCACCTGTTACTAAACTTTCTAACAGAATTCTCTTAATTCTTTATACGGCGAATACTTTGCTATTATAAACTTCTTCTGCTGCTTCTCTCACGCTGGTTGCGTTATTCTTGACTTCCCTACATTTCGGACTTAGAAATCTTCCCTACTTCTTCTTCACGCGCACTAACACGTCTTTTGCCTCGTAGTATGACTGTAGAAGTGATCTTTCGTCTACTCTGCGATTCCGTTCGTACTTTATTCTGATCCCTACTCTAACCCTTATCACATGACCAAAATAACTCACCCTTCTTCCTATTTCTCAAATCTTACATTATTATTGGTTTCTCATTTTATTTCGATTCTTCTTTATTGGTTAGCAAAACTCATCGAACTCATTGACGTTACATCCCACCGTGAGTTGGGATACGCCTACCCTGGGCTCTTTGTAACGGTATACATCGTTATCGCCACAGCGAAGTAAATCCTTTTAGGTCTTACGCCTGACCGCATCTTGAAAACCTTATTGTTCCTACACATTTTTGCTTATAGTTCTCAGACATTGAACCTTTCCTTAAACAAAGAGGCTAACGGTCACCTCTTCCTGTCTCCCCGACTTGTGTTCAGATTTTACAGAAATATTTTCTCTCCCTTACATGGATTCTAGCATGTTAGTTGTCTTAAATTATATTCTTCCCATCTTATTCTTAATTAAACCGCTATTTTAATCACTACTCTAATTTCATTCTGATTTCATATTAATATAACAATATTTTATATTAGTTTAGCAAAGCATTTTCATTAATTTATCTTCTTTTTTAATTCTCGTGATTTCAATTCATTCGCCGCCTCCTAATCGCTGTCTGATACTGCGGTTACATAATGCCCGTTTGACAAAAATGAAATACCCATTATTTAAATTTTGTCAAACCCCCGTCATGACATTTCCTCCTTATATCTTATAATTTCTCATTCCCTACTCGAAACATTTTTCGGTGGTCACCGTTTCCCTCATCTTCATCAGTGTGTTACTTTATACACATAGAATGGTCAATATGGTACATCATATACATAGAATTATAGATATGATACATTACGTACATAGACAAGTACACTGTCGTATATGTGGTTATTACCCTATATACAAATAACATCCGTGATACCTCAACTATATATACACTTCACTGAATTATCCTTGTCTCACTTGACATCAACTTGATTTTACCTTATTACATTCCTTAAGTACTACATTAATGTTACTATATTACAGTTTACGATATTACATTTTACATTCGATGATTTTTTTTTTAATTATATTAACTTATTGGGACGTTTCTTTATCTTTCAGTCCTTCACCGTAAGAACATTCGTCCTCACATTCTTATAATTTGCGTAACGATGTCCAAATATGGTTACCTCTACCTGCACTTTTTTTTTTTTTTTTTTTTTTTTTTTTTTTTTTTTTTTACCGTGGGGGGAAAAACCCAGTTACAGGCGACGGCCCACGTGCGATGGCCGACAGTGTGAGGGTCCCCGTGCCCTGAGGGGGCAGGTATACTCACTAAAAAACCCCTCCACGTGTTAGTTACGTAACTTACATTATTTTGCGTGCATTTATTAACATGCTTAGTCGGGTCCCGCATAGCACCCCGGTTAGTATGTGGTATCTATTAAGCTGGCATGCGATGCATGCGAGCGCGTCTATGTTGCTTCTTGGTGGTGACCATGAAACCTGGGCACCACCAAGTGTAATTTATGCTTTACTTTAATTATGTACATTAGGCCGAGGCCGGGTAGGCCTGTTGGTCAGTGTTACGTGTAACTTATCTATTATATGTGTTATTCGTAAGCTTGTGTATTGTAATGGTAGAGCTCAGGCCTTGGTGACCTGATAGTCAGGAATTGGTATGGTTGTTAGTTCTACTTATGGCCCCAGTCTTTCTGGGTTTGTCAGTAGTTAGTACATGGCATGCAATTCGAACTATGTGTTCGGTCGTCCTTGGTTCCGGCGTGGCCGTTCGTTATTTCCTTTGTCCATGCGTTGTCGTCGGTGTGTCCTACTCCATCTGCAGTCGCCCGCTGTCTCTGCACCTGTAGGACACTGGTGGGAGACCCTTTAACTCCCGGGCCGCCTTGACTGTTGTCAAGGGCTTGGAGGGCTCTGTGCGGGCAGTGTTCTGAAAAGAGTCAGAAGAAAAAGATTAATGAAGGGAAAGTAGGGGTGTCAGCCTAACTGTCTGTGTCAGTTGTCCCTTAATAGGTTGTTCAGGAAGTTCTGAACGTCGTCTTCGTCGTCATCATGTGTGAGTCTTCTTTCGAACAGTGATAATGGTCGTGTGTGTGTGTTTATTTCTGTAGTGTAGTTTCCGAGTCGTGAGATTAGAGGATTGTGGTGTATTTCAAGATTTTTATATGTGTCATATGCTAGTTTCTTTATGAATTCTTCTACTGTGTGCATTTTTAATTCTCTGTGTAGTAGGTCGGCTGGTGCTGTGTAAGGTACTTTTGCTATCGTTCGTAGTACTTTGTTTTGAAATTTTTGTAATCTTAGAATATATGTTTTGGCAGCATACCCCCAGACCGGCGTTGCATATGTGAATATGGGCCTTATGAGAGTTTTGTATAGAGTGAGCCCTAAATTCATGTTTATGTGGGAATTCATGTTTATGAGGGGGTAAAGCTTGCCCAATTGAGCGTTGGCTTTACCCCTGATTTGGTGAACGTGCTCTTTCCACGTCAGCCCTTGGTCCATTTTGAGTCCTAGCCAAGTGACTGTGTCCGTCCATTCTATATTTTCTCCGAATATAGAGAGTGGGGGGAGCTGGTGTTTCCCCAATCTGTGCTTAAGCTTTTTGGTGAAAATTATGGCTTGCGTTTTTCTTGGGTTTACTTTAATACGCCATTTGGTGAGCCATTCTTCTAGGTTATTCAGGGCGTTTTGTAGTCTCCGGTGGATGAAGTCCAGTTTGGCTGATTGGGTCACAATTGCTGTATCATCTGCGTAGATGTACAAATCTGTGTAGTTGGTTTTTGGTATGTCGTTCTACCTGCACTCAGTTGTCTACCTGTAATCAGGTGTTTCGTTTACCTGACAGTAAACATTGGCAGTTCATTGTCCTGTCTTTCCACTTCACTTTTCACTCTCAACTTTCTTTCACTTTGTCACGTCTAAGTCTGTGACCTTTACAATAACAACATAGCCTTTTGGCACATGAATACATCAGTACTTATACTATATTTACATTTCACAAATTATTTTTTTAAAGATCTTTCTAACATGTTCATTAGCTGTGGTTATTCTTATTACATTATCATTTTTGTTTGTGCACAGGAATTTTGGAACTTTCAACTCCCACGCAGTGTTTGAATTTCAAACGAAAACGTTACCCGTACTAATTATATAACTTTTACTTGGTATTTTTTTTTTACATCTTCGTATATATAATTTCAATCACATTTACACAGGTGATTCTTGGGTCTGCTCTGTACTGTTTACAACGTTTTTCTGACGATATGGCCTTATTAGGGAGATGTTATATCTGCCTATCGGTTTACCATTTCTTGGGTGTGATAGAGCATACGCTCTGTCACCAAATATTTTCTCAATCCGGTATGGGCCTTTCCGTAGCATATATAGCTTTCTAGTCTTTTTTCCTAACAAATCTGACTTGTCGAACGATTTCACTAGAACTAAGTCGCCGACCTTTGGTTCCCAATTCTTCTTATACCGCATTTTCTTTGCGTTTCTTTTCTCTACTTTTTCCATTATTCTTTTAACAGCATTTTGGATCCGTTCTCGATCTGTCTCGGTTGTCACTTGTATACTTTCCGGAACACCCTCTATTATTGGTTCCGGTGTTAAATTCCTATGCAATTGGATAGGAGCATATCCTGTGGTTAAATTGACTGAATTATTGAATATAAACTCAATATAGTTGATGTGGTCTGGCCAGGTAGTCTGTTTCAATGAGCAAAGGACTCGGAGATGAACACCTAGGTCTTTCATTACGCGCTCGCTTGGATTAGAGCACGGATGGTACGACGTTGTGTTATAGATGCGAATTCCGGCATCCTGAATGGTGTGCACGAATCGTCTTCCATGGTGTATGGACGCGTTATCTACTAATAGTGCTTTCATCTTCCCGTATTTGACTATATAGTCTTTCACTATTTTATTCGCGCATGCTGCACTTGTTAATTTCTTGAGCGGGTATATTTTCACAAATTTCGACATCACGTCGATAAGTACAAATAAATATTTTAATCCTCCTCTTCCTGCAGGGAGTGGACCATATGCATCCGCTGCAACTAATTCTAATGGTTCCTTCCTGGTGATGGATACAGGGGGTCGATCTATCTTATAATTTAATGATTTTGCCCTCTGGCAGATGTCACATGTAGATATAAAGGTCCTAACTTTCTTGCCTAATCTAAATATGTATAAATGGTTGCTTATGGAAATCATTGTCTTCTCAACGCCAGCATGTATAAGAGCTGTGTGGTAAGCAGAAATCACTAGCTCTTCCAGCGCTGCGGGTATATATGCTTTCCAAGCAGGTTTGGAAACACCCTGTAACTTATACAATACGTTATTTAGCACTCCGTATTTCTGTGAATTTGCTTGTTCTATGGGCAATGCCTTTTCCATAATTTGTTTTAATTTCCAGTCCTGGCGTTGTAATTCCGACAATCTTCTCATCTCCTTTGTTAATTTTATACTGAAGGTTACATCCATCTTTAACACTGGTAATTCTGTACCATGACTACTGATATTTTCTGGAAGATTCCCCTGTGGCTTTATACGTGAAAGCATGTCACTAAAGATGTTAAGACTTCCCTGTATATGTTTAATCTCTGGGTTGTAAGCCATGATCTCGTGGATATATCTCGCAATTTTTGTACTGGTCAATTTGCAATTTCGTATAAATGATAGGCTGATATGATCGGTGAATATCACAATCCTTTTATTATATATATATTGTCTAAATTTACAAATGGCGTAGTACATAGCCGTAATTTCCTGTTCTGTTATGCAAGCAATTTTTTCGGTTTTCGTTAACCCTCGGGAGGCTGTGGCTATGACCTTTAATTCTCCAGTCGGTGTCTCTTGGGCTAAAATAGTTCCTAACGCCACCATGGAGGCATCCGTGTATATGAGATAAGGTAAATCTGGATCAGGCCATGTCAATAATACGGATTCACTGAAGAGTTCTTGTAATCTTTTAAAAGCATTTTCTTCTACCATAGTCCATCGCCATTTTCTATTTTTTTTCAGTAGTGCTCGCAACGGTGCGGCTTCCTTTGCATAGTTTATCAGGAACCTTGATTGGTACCCAAGTACACCCAGATAACGTTTTACTTGTTTTGGTGTCTTAGGTCGTGGTATTTTCAAAATGGCTTCCACTCTTTCTGGGTCAGGAGCTATATTTTCGCCTGTTATGATATATCCTAAATATTTAACTGATTCCTGGAAAAATTTACATTTGGCCCAATTCAGTGTTAATCCAGCATTTGCTAGCCTTCCGAGCACTAAATCCAAATAGGTAAGGTGATCTTCCACTGTTCTACTGTATATCAATAAATCATCTACATACTGTGACACATATGTTTCCCTTTGCGTGTTGAGTATTTTCTGCATCGCCCGTAGGAATGCGCTTCCAGAATTAATTAGTCCAAAGCAATTTCTTGTAAATTGGTACTGATATCCTCCGTGCAAAAATGAGGTATATTGCCTTAATTCAGGTTTCAACTTAATTTGCAAAAATGAGTTGGTCACATCTAGTGAAGTAAAATACCTTTGTGCCCCAATACCGGCCAAAATTTGCTCTATTGCTGGGGTTCGAAAATTATCCGGAACAATATATTGGTTTATATGACGTCCATCTATCGTCAGTCGTACTGTTCCATTTGCTTTTCTGACTATACATAGGGGACTTATAAATTTTGATGTAGATATCTCCAGAATTCCCTCTTCCAACATTTCCTGTATTTTAAGGTTCACTGCCTCCTGTAAATCCAATGGAATAGGTCTGCACTTATATTTGAATGGGGGAACATCATGTATCTCGAATTCATACTCAAAATCACTATAGGTCCCAGTGTGTTCCGAAAATACATTTCTGTGTTTACATAAAACGTTATAAAAATCTCTTTTTGGTGGTCGTTAAGTAGGTTCGAGTTTGCTACTGTTTCTCTTATTCTATAGGTCATGTTTACATTATTTTCGACTACCTGGAAATCATCTGGTAGGGTAATTATCTCCTGTTCACATGCTTCTGTCTGCCCAAGTCCGTATGACGTCATCTCTAAAAGCCCTTCTTCTGCCGCTACGTACACTTCTTTATCATAGTTTCCCATCTCTTCTGCTTCTAATGGATTCATCTTAACTAGCTCCATCCCTCCTATTCGTATAAATTCTACAAAAAAATGTTTCTCCATCTATTTCTTTTTCTTCATCTGTCAATCTTATCTCATTTTCTGCTTCCCTTGAGCTAAACGGAACTTTAACTATGACGTCTTTAATTTTGATTTCCAAGGCTTCCATTTGATAATTCAACTTAGCTTGAAGCGCATACAACACGTCATTACCCATAATAATGTCTACAGATAGCCTATTAATAACAAAACATACAAATTCTATTGTATCCTCCCCAATGGTGACTTTCAAAAGCATTTGTGTATTAATCTTTTGTTTGGCGCGACCTACCGCCAGAGTACAATATGCACTTTTCACTGGCAATGTTTGCAATTTCATTCCATTGTTTTTTAAGTGATAAAAGAATGCTTGACTTATAGCTGAAACTGAGGATCCTGAATCTATGGTAATGTGCCATTTTTCTTTGTTTATTATTGCAGCAATACGTGGAGCATCTCTCACTTCTTGTAATTCTGTTAAGTGATTGTTTATTTGAGTACCGTTTTCTATTTCTGTTTCTGTTTTATTTTGTACCACCCTACTCAGAGCTGTGTCCCTGTTCAAATTAAGAACTAGCGTGTTCATCCGGGTCCGATGCGGGACGTCTTCTATCGCACCCTGGATTCGTTTCCCGTATGCTGTGTCGTCTCTGGCCTTTCATCTACCTCGGGCGCCGCGTCCCTCGGTGTGGGTGGAGGAGAACGCACCCATTCTCTTGAGAGAAGTTGATTCCTCTGTCTTACTTCAGGTCTGTCTGTATGGTTCTCTCTACCAGCGTCACGTGATTGATACTGTCTATTAGCTTCTGGTAGTCGGAACGTCGGTCTTGCATTCCCTCTTCGAAGAAATGGGGGTTGACCCCTATTTCCATTCCTAGTTACATGTACATATCTCATAGGGAAATTATATGAATTTGAATTTGGTGGTCCCTGTCTCCCTCTATTGTTGTTAGGGAATTCCCTCGGGACGTGGGCATCGTATCTTTGACGAGTAGCCATATGGTTTGTGTTAAAATTTCGGGGATTGTGTGCCCTTTCCCCGTCATGACTATTATTATTCCACGGTCTGTGTGGATTTCTCACTGGCATTCGATTCTCATGTCTATTTTGTGAATTTTGCGTCCCAACGCTTTGTAAAGCCGTTAACAATGTAATTGCCTCTCTCAATGTCTGAGGTCTTGCTACCACCATGTGATTTCTAATGTTCTCAGGAAGGTGGGGAGTGAGAAGAGAAATCAGTTCGGCTTCCTGTAATGGAGGTTGTAGATATTTACTCATTTGCGAATATCTCAGGAAATAATCAGTAATAGACTCTCCATTATTACCTTGGTATCGGCCATTTGTTATCTGATTCCTTACTTGGTATTGGACATTGGCGTTCCAATACTTTTCTAGGAAAGCTGTTTTGAACAACTCGTAGCTGCATCCTTCTCCCACAGTTACTCGTAGCCAATTAAGTTCGGCAGATTCTAACGCCCTTTGAACTATTATCATTTTATATTGCTCGGGTACACCTCTGATGACAAAATACTTTTCTAAGTCGGCCAAAAATTGTACTGCGTTGTCATTGCGACAATTAAATTTCGGGAGGGGCAATTCGCTTAGAAAATTCATGTGCACTGGTGGGTACATATTTACGTTTTGCATATTTATTTCGCTATTATTGCTGCTTTGAGGAGAGACAGAAGGGGCGCTAACCTGTTCGTTCTGCCTCTCTCCATTGTGTGTATGTATAGTACAATTGGAACTCTCAGGTACTTGCCCTTGCTGTCGCAGCTGGAAGCCAGTTACGGTATCTCTGATTTGAGATATCTCGCTTACTGTTTCCCTCAACATTTGTGTATTCTCTGATTGAATATTTGTTACACGTGCTACCTTTTCTTTTAACTTCTCCATGTCAGCTGCTATACTCTTGTTTACAGTGTCAAACCGGTCATTTATCTCTTGTACAAAAGTTACCTGTGTCGTGGTCAGTTCATCTACTCTTATTCTTTCCTTATTAATTTCCTCCCCTATTCTATTTTCTACTCCTGCAACGAGAGATTTGGTAGCTTCTAGGTCACTTCTTATAGTACCTACTTCTCGCTGCAGGGCCTCTTTTACAGATTGAATTTCCCCTGTTATTCCTTGAATTCTGACAGTGATTCTAGTTTCTGTTTCTTTCCCTTGGCTTGTAATTTGACTTACTAATTTAGCTTCTAGTGTTTGGTTCTGTCCTACTAATTTAGCTTCTAGTGCTTGGTTCTGTTCTACTAATTTAGTCTCTAGTGATTGGTTCTGTTCTACTAATTTAGCCTCTAGTGATTGGTTCTGTTCTACTAATTTAGCCTCTAGTGATTTGTCCATAGCTTCTAGTGTTTGGTTCTGTTCTACTAATTTAGCTTCTAGTGATTGACTCTGAATAGTCATTTGCGCCATGAGTTTCTGGAACATCTCTTGTAGATTTTCCATAACCCCAGGATTGTCACTTCTCCTATTTACATTTAAGCTACTTACACCATTTACACCCTCATCTACTGATCCTATAACATTGCTTTCCATTATCTCTTCATTAACAACTTCCAACTCTTTCTCTGTCTCCATAATTATTTGTTCCCCAGAATTTTCCATTTTAAATTTATTCTGTACGATCTTCTTATTTCTCAAAAGCATTGAACTTCCCCTTTAAATTTTCTAATTTCCCTTCCAAAATACTTATTACTAAGACATTACATAGATATTGATCTCACTGAATGATATTACATTTACAAGAAATATAAATTGAGTATGTGTAACTCACAGTTCTGTTGTACGGCTGTGGTGTTTATGTGATGTCTTTACCAATTTTTGTCGTGCTGCTCGTCGTCTAGTAGGCTCAGTTGATGTCGAAAGAACTTGAACTTCTCTCTTGGTTGGGGGAAAATTCTATGTAGTTGTTTTTGCCGTCTTCTTCGTAGTCTCTGCTGTCCTCATCGTAGTTGTCGTCGTCGGTCTTCTCACTTCTCCTCGTAGTCGTCCTTCGTCGTCGTTCTTCTCACTTCTCCTCGTAGTCGTCCTTCGTCGTCGTTCTTCTCACTTCTCCTTGTAGTCGTCCTTCGTCGTTACATTTCACCCATTTCCTACAATTCGAAGCCCCAACGTGTCGGCGCCATTATGCGGCATACCCGCATGTCAGATTTCAAATTGGTTGGTGTTTACTTTTGATTTGGGTTCTAATTGGAGCTATGAGATCTCTTGTTCTTCAGGTGAATGGTTGTAGGAAATGGATTTGTTGTTTGTTGGCTGCTCAGTTGTCTCAATAATACACTGGTTCGTTGCAAAAATTGATTTAATTCTCACTCAATTCGTTGATTCAGATTGATTGGTAGCGGTGACCACCTGTTACTAAACTTTCTAACAGAATTCTCTTAATTCTTTATACGGCGAATACTTTGCTATTATAAACTTCTTCTGCTGCTTCTCTCACGCTGGTTGCGTTATTCTTGACTTCCCTACATTTCGGACTTAGAAATCTTCCCTACTTCTTCTTCACGCGCACTAACACGTCTTTTGCCTCGTAGTATGACTGTAGAAGTGATCTTTCGTCTACTCTGCGATTCCGTTCGTACTTTATTCTGATCCCTACTCTAACCCTTATCACATGACCAAAATAACTCACCCTTCTTCCTATTTCTCAAATCTTACATTATTATTGGTTTCTCATTTTATTTCGATTCTTCTTTATTGGTTAGCAAAACTCATCGAACTCATTGACGTTACATCCCACCGTGAGTTGGGATACGCCTACCCTGGGCTCTTTGTAACGGTATACATCGTTATCGCCACAGCGAAGTAAATCCTTTTAGGTCTTACGCCTGACCGCATCTTGAAAACCTTATTGTTCCTACACATTTTTGCTTATAGTTCTCAGACATTGAACCTTTCCTTAAACAAAGAGGCTAACGGTCACCTCTTCCTGTCTCCCCGACTTGTGTTCAGATTTTACAGAAATATTTTCTCTCCCTTACATGGATTCTAGCATGTTAGTTGTCTTAAATTATATTCTTCCCATCTTATTCTTAATTAAACCGCTATTTTAATCACTACTCTAATTTCATTCTGATTTCATATTAATATAACAATATTTTATATTAGTTTAGCAAAGCATTTTCATTAATTTATCTTCTTTTTTAATTCTCGTGATTTCAATTCATTCGCCGCCTCCTAATCGCTGTCTGATACTGCGGTTACAAACGTCAGGTTATGGTACTATCCTACCAATGAGTTGATAGTGATTACGTAATCTCAGCCAAACACTGCATCCCACCCAAACAATGAACATTGACTTTTGACAAAAGGTCCATGTTTGTCAACCTTTGCCTTGCCATGCAACGTCAGGTTATGGTACCATCCTACCAATGGGTTGATAGTGATTACGTAATCTCAGCAAACCACTGCATCCCACCCAAACAACGAATATTGACATTTGACAAAAGGTCCATGTTTGTCAACCTTTGCCTTGCCATGTAACGCCAGGTGATGGTACTATCCTACCAATGGGTTGATAGTGATTACGTAATCTCAGCCAACCACTGCATCCCACCCAAACAATGATTATTGACATTTGACAAAAGGTCCATGTTTGTCAACTTTTGCCTTGCGATGCAACGTCAGGTTATGATACTATCCTACCAATGGGTTGTTAGTGATTACGTAATCTCAGCCAACCACTGCATCCCACCCAAACAATGAATATTGACTTTTGACAAAAGGACCATGTTTGTCAACATTTGCCTTGCCATGTAACGCCGGGTGATGGTACTATCCTACCAATGGGTTGTTAGTGATTACGTTATCTCAGCCAACCACTGCATCCCACCCAAACAATGAATATTGACATTTGAATAAAGGTCCATGTTTGTCAACTTTTGCCTTGCGATGCAAACTCAGGTTATGATACTATCCTACCAATGGGTTGTTAGTGATTACGTAATCTCAGCCAACCACTGCATCCCACCCAAACAATGAATATTGACTTTTGAGAAAAGGTCCATGTTTGTCAACTTTTGCCCTGCCATGCAACGTCAGGTTATGATACTATCCTACCAATGGGTTGTTAGTGATTACGTAGTCTCAGCCAACCACTGCATCCCACCCAAACAATGAATATTGACTTTTGACAAAAGGTCCATGTTTGTCAATTTTTGCCTTGCGATGCAACGTCAGGTTATGGTACTATCCTACCAATGGGTTGTTACTGATTACGTAATCTCAGCCAACCACTGCATCCCACCCAAACAATGAATATTGACATTTGGCAAAAGGTCCATGTTTGTCAACTTTTGCCCTGCCATGCAAAGTCAGGTTATGGTACTATCCTACCAATGGGTTTTTACTGATTACGTAATCTCAGCCAAAAACTGCATCCCACCCAAACAATGAATATTGACTTTTGACAAAAGGTCCATGTTTGTAAACTTTTGCCCTGCCATGCAACGTCAGGTTATGGTACTATCCTACCAATGGGTTGTTACTGATTACGTAATCTCAGCCACAAACTGCATCCCACCCAAACAATGAATATTGACTTTTGACAAAAGGTCCATGTTTGTCAACTTTTGCCTTGCCATGCAACGTCAGGTTATGGTACTATCCTACCAATGAGTTGATAGTGATTACGTAATCTCAGCCAAACACTGCATCCCACCCAAACAATGAATATTGACTTTTGACAAAAGGTCCATGTTTGTCAACTTTTGCCTTGCCATGCAACGTCAGGTTATGGTCCTATCCTACCAATGGGTTGATAGTGATTACGTAATCTCAGCCAACCACTGCATCCCACCCAAACAATGAATATTGACATTTGACAAAAGGTCCATGTTTGTCACATTTGCCTTGCCATGTAACGCCAGGTGATGGTACTATCCTACCAATGGGTTGATAGTGATTACGTAATCTCAGCCAACCACTGCATCCTACCCAAACAATGAATATTGACCTTTGACAAAAGGTCCATGTTTGTCAAATTTTGCCTTGCGATGCAACGTCAGGTTATGATACTATCCTACCAATGGGTTGTTAGTGATTACGTAATCTCAGCCAACCACTGCATCCCACCCAAACAATGAAGATTGACTTTTGACAAAAGGTCCATGTTTGTCAACTTTTGCCTTGCCATGTAACGCCGGGTGATGGTACTATCCTACCAATGGGTTGTTAGTGATTACGTAATCTCAGCCAACCACTGCATCCCACCCAATCAATGAATATTGACTTTTGACAAAAGGTCCATGTTTGTCAATTTTTGCCTTGCGATGCAACGTCAGGTTATGGTACTATCCTACCAATGGGTTGTTACTGATTACGTAATCTCAGCCAAACACTGCATCCCACCCAAACAATGAATATTGACTTTTGACAAAAGGTCCATGTTTGTCAACTTTTGCCCTGCCATGCAACGTCAGGTTATGGTACTATCCTACCAATGGGTTGTTACTGATTACGTAATCTCAGCCAAACACTGCATCCCACCCAAACAATGAATATTGACATTTGACAAAAGGTCCATTTTTGTCAACTTTTGCCCTTCCATGTAACGTCAGGTTATGGTACTATCCTACCAATGGGTTGTTACTTATTACGTAATCTCAGCCAACCACTGCATCCCACCCAAACAATGAATATTGACATTTGACAAAAGGTCCATGTTTGTCAACTTTTGCCCTGCCATGCAAAGTCAGGTTATGGTACTATCCTACCAATGGGTTGTTACTAATTACGTAATCTCAGCCAAACACTGCATCCCACCCAAACAATGAATATTGACTTTTGACAAAAGGTCCATGTTTGTCAACTTTTGCCTTGCAACGTAACGTCGGGTTATGATACTATCCTACCAATGGGTTGTTAATGATTACGTAATCTCAGCCAACCACTGCATCCCACCCAAACAATGAATATTGACTTTTGACAAAAGGTCCATGTTTGTCAACTTTTGCCTTGCGATGCAACGTCAGGTTATGGTACTATCCTACCCATGGGTTGTTAGTGATTACGTAATCTCAGCCAAGCACTGCATCCCACCCAAACAATGAATATTGACTTTTGACAAAAGGTCCATGTTTGTCAACCTTTGCCTTGCCATGTAACGCCAGGTGATGGGACTATCCTACCAATGGGTTGTTAGTGATTACGTAATCTCAGCCAACCACTGCATCCCACCCAAACAATGAATATTGACATTTGACAATAGGTCCATGTTTGTTAACTTTTGCCCTTCGATGCAACGTCAGGTTATGATACTATCCTACCAATGGGTTGTTAGTGATTACGTAATCTCAGCCAACCACTGCATCCCACCCAAACAATGAATATTGACTTTTGACAAAAGGTCCATGTTTGTCAACTTTTGCCTTGCGATGCAACGCCAGGTGATGGTACTATCCTACCAATGGGTTGTTAGTGATTGCGTAATCTCAGTCAACCACTGCATCCCTCCCAAACAATGAATATTGACTTTTGACAAAGGGTCCATGTTTGTCAACCTTTGCCCTGCCATGTAACGTCAGGTTTATGGTACTATCTTACCAATGGGTTGTTACTGATTACGTAATCTCAGCCAACCACTGCATCCCACCCAAACAATGAATATTTACTTTTGACAAAAGGTCCATGTTTGTAAACTTTTGCCCTGCCATGAAACGTCAGGTTATGGTACTATCCTACCAATGGGTTGTTAGTAATTACGTAATCTCAGCCAACCACTGCATCCCAGCCAAACAATGAATATTGACTTTTGACAAAAGGTCCATGTTTGTCAACTTTTGCCTTGCCATGCAACCTCAGGTTACGATACTATCCTACCAATGGGTTGTTAGTAATTACGTAATCTCAGCCAACCACTGCATCCCACCCAAACAATGAATATTGACTTTTGACAAAAGGTCCATGTTTGTCAACTTTTGCCCTGCCATGTTACGTCAGGTTATGATACTATCCTACCAATGGGTTGTTAGTGATTACGTAATCCCAGTCAGCCACCACATCCCACCCAAACAATGAATATTGACATTTGACAAAAGGTCCATGTTTGTCAACTTTTGCCTTGCCATGTAACGCCAGGTGATGGTACTATCCTACCAATGGGTTGTTACTGATTACGTAATTCCAGCCAAACACTGCATCCCACCCAAACAATGAATATTGACTTTTGACAAAAGGTCCATGTTTGTCAACTTTTGACCTGCCATGTTACGTCAGGTTATGATACTATACTACCAATGGGTTGTTACTGATTACGTAATCTCAGCCAAACACTGCATCCCACCCAAACAATGAATATTGACTTTTGACAAAAGGTCCATGTTTGTCAACTTATGCCCTGCCATGTTACGTCAGGTTATGATACTATCCTACCAATGGGTTGTTAGTGATTACGTAATCTCAGTCAGCCACCACATCCCACCCAAACAATGAATATTGACATTTGACAAAAGGTCCATATTTGTCAACTTTTGCCTTGCCATGTAACGCCAGGTGATAGTACTATCCTACCAATGGGTTGTTAGTAATTACGTAATCTCAGCCAACCACTGCATCCCACCCAAACAATGAATATTGACTTTTGACAAAAGGTCCATGTTTGTCAACTTTTGCCCTGCCATGTTACGTCAGGTGATAGTACTATCCTACCAATGGGTTGTTACTGATTACGGAATCTCAGCCAACCACTGCATCCCACCCAAACAATGAATATTGACATTTGACAAAAGGTCCATGTTTGTCAACTTTTGCCTTACCATGTAACGCCAGGTGATGGTACTATCCTACCAATGGGTTGTTACTGATTACGGAATCTCAGCCAACCACTGCATCCCACCCAAACAATGAATATTGACATTTGACAAAAGGTCCATGTTTGTCAACTTTTGCCTTACCATGTAACGTCAGGTGATGGTACTATCCTACCAATGGGTTGTTACTGATTACGTAATCTCAGCCAAACACTGCATCCCACCCAAACAATGAATATTGACTTTTGACAAAGGTCCATGTTTGTCAACTTTTGCCCTGCCATGCAACGCCAGGTTATTGTACTATCCTACCAATGGGTTGTTACTGATTACGTAATCTCAGCCACAAACTGCATCCCACCCAAACAATGAATATTGACTTTTGACAAAAGGTCCATGTTTGTCAACTTTTGCCTTGCCATGCAACGTCAGGTTATGGTACTATCCTACCAATGGGTTGATAGTGATTACGTAATCTCAGCCAACCACTGCATCCCACCCAAACAATGAATATTGACATTTGACAAAAGGTCCATGTTTGTCAACCTTTGCCTTGCCATGTAACGCCAGGTGATGGTACTATCCTACCAATGGGTTGATAGTGATTACGTAATCTCAGCCAACCACTGCATCCTACCCAAACAATGAATATTGACCTTTGACAAAAGGTCCATGTTTGTCAAATTTTGCCTTGCGATACAACGTCAGGTTATGATACTATCCTACCAATGGGTTGTTAGTGATTACGTAATCTCAGCCAACCACTGCATCCCACCCAAACAATGAATATTGACTTTTGACAAAAGGTCCATGTTTGTCAACTTTTGCCTTGCCATGTAACGCCGGGTGATGGTACTATCCTACCAATGGGTTGTTAGTGATTACGTAATCTCAGCCAACCACTGCATCCCACCTAATCAATGAATATTGACTTTTGACAAACGGTCCATGTTTGTCAATTTTTGCCTTGCGATGCAACGTCAGGTTATGGTACTATCCTACCAATGGGTTGTTACTGATTACGTAATCTCAGCCAAACACTGCATCCCACCCAAACAATGAATATTGACTTTTGACAAAAGGTCCATGTTTGTCAACTTTTGCCCTGCCATGCAACGTCAGGTTATGGGACTATCCTACCAATGGGTTGTTACTGATTACGTAATTTCAGCCAAGCACTGCATCCCACCCAAACAATGAATATTGACTTTTGACAAAAGGTCCATGTTTGTCAACTTTTGCCCTGCCATGCAAAGTCAGGTTATGGTACTATCCTACCAATGGGTTGTTACTGATTACGTAATCTCAGCCAAACACTGCATCCCACCCAAACAATGAATATTGACTTTTACAAAGGTCCATGTTTGTCAACTTTTGCCTTGCCATGCAACGCCAGGTTATTGTACTATCCTACCGATGGGTTGTTAGTAATTACGTAATCTCAGCCAACCACTGCATCCCACCCAAACAATGAATATTGACTTTTGACAAAAGGTCCATGTTTGTCAACTTTTGCCTTGCGATGCAACGTCAGGTTATGGTACTATCCTACCAATGGGTTGTTACTGATTACGTAATTTCAGCCAACCACTGCATCCCACCCAAACAATGAATATTGACATTTGACAAAAGGTCCATGTGTGTCAACCTTTGCCCTGTCATGTAACGTCAGGTTATGGTACTATCCTACCAATGGGTTGTTACTGATTACGTAATCTCAGCCAAAAACTGCATCCCACCCAAACAATGAATATTTACTTTTGACAAAAGGTCCATGTTTGTCAACTTTGCCTTGCGATGCAACGTCAGGTTATGGAACTATCCTACCAATGGGTTGTTACTGATTACGTAATCTCAGCCAACCACTGCATCCCACCCAAACAATGAATATTGACATTTGACAAAAGGTACATGTTTGTCAACTTTTGCCTTGCCATGCAACGTCAGGTTATGGTACTATCCTACCAATGGGTTGTTAGTAATTACGTAATCTCAGCCAAACACTGCATCCCACCCAAACTATGAATATTGACTTTTGACAAAAGGTCCATGTTTGTCAACTTTTGCCTTCCGATGCAACGTCAGGTTATGGTACTATCCCACCAATGGGTTGTTACTGATTACGTAATCTCAGCCAAACACTGACTCCCACCCAAACAATGAATATTGACTTTTGACAAAAGGTCCTTGTTTGTCAATTTTTGCCTTGCCATGCAACGTCAGGTTATGGTACTATCCTACCAATGGGTTGTTACTGATTACGTAATCTCAGCCAACCACTGCATCCCACCCAAACAATGAATATTGACTTTTGACAAAGGTCTATGTTTGTCAACTTTTGCCTTGCCATGCAACGCCAGGTTATTGTACTATCCTACCGATGGGTTGTTACTGATTACGTAATCTCAGCCAACCACTGCATCCCAGCCAAACAATGAATATTGACTTTTGACAAAAGGTCCATGTTTGTCAACTTTTGCCTTGCCATGCAACGTCAGGTTATGGTACTATCCTACTAATGGGTTGTTACTGATTACGTAATTTCATCCAAACACTACATCCCACCCAAACAATGAATATTGACATTTGACAAAAGGTACATGTGTGTCCACTTTTGCCCTGTCATGTAACGTCAGGTTATGATACTATCCTACCAATGGGTTGATAGTGATTACGTAATCTCAGCCAACCACTGCATCCCACCCAAACAATGAATATTCACTTTTGACAAAAGGTCCATGTTTGTCAAATTTTGCCTTCCGATGCAACGTCAGGTTATGGTACTATCCCACCAATGGGTTGTCACTGATTACGTAATCTCAGCCAAACACTGCATCCCACCCAAACAATGAATATTGACTTTTGACAAAAGGTCCATGTTTGTCAACTTTTGCCCTGCCATGTTACGTCAGGTTATGATACTATCCTACCAATGGGTTGTTAGTGATTACGTAATCCCAGTCAGCCACCACATCCCACCCAAACAATGAATATTGACATTTGACAAAAGGTCCATGTTTGTCAACATTTGCCTTGCCATGTAACGCCAGGTGATGGTACTATCCTACCAATGGGTTGTTACTGATTACGTAATTCCAGCCAAACACTGCATCCCACCCAAACAATGAATATTGACTTTTGACAAAAGGTCCATGTTTGTCAACTTTTGCCCTGCCATGTTACGTCAGGTTATGATACTATCCTACCAATGGGTTGTTACTGATTACGTAATCTCAGCCAAACACTGCATCCCACCCAAACAATGACTATTGACTTTTGACAAAAGGTCCATGTTTGTCAACTTTTGCCCTGCCATGTTACGTCAGGTTATGATACTATACTACCAATGGGTTGTTACTGATTACGTAATCTCAGCCAAACACTGCATCCCACCCAAACAATGACTATTGACTTTTGACAAAAGGTCCATGTTTGTCAACTTTTGCCCTGCCATGTTACGTCAGGTTATGATACTATCCTACCAATGGGTTGTTAGTGATTACGTAATCTCAGTCAGCCACCACATCCCACCCAAACAATGAATATTGACATTTGACAAAAGGTCCATGTTTGTCAACTTTTGCCTTGCCATGTAACGCCAGGTGATAGTACTATCCTACCAATGGGTTGTAACTGATTACGTAATCTCAGCCAAACACTGCATCCCACCCAAACAATGAATATTGACTTTTGACAAAAGGTCCATGTTTGTCAACTTTTGCCCTGCCATGTTACGTCAGGTTATGATACTATCCTACCAATGGGTTGTAACTGATTACGGAATCTCAGCCAACCACTGCATCCCACCCAAACAATGAATATTGACATTTGACAAAAGGTCCATGTTTGTCAACTTTTGCCTTACCATGTAACGCCAGGTGATGGTACTATCCTACCAATGGGTTGTTACTGATTACGTAATCTCAGCCACAAACTGCATCCCACCCAAACAATGAATATTGACTTTTGACAAAAGTCCATGTTTGTCAACTTTTGCCTTGCCATGCAACGCCAGGTTATTGTACTATCCTACCAATGGGTTGTTACTGATTACGGAATCTCAGCCAAACACTGCATCCCACCCAAACAATGAATATTGACTTTTGACAAAAGTCCATGTTTGTCAACTTTTGCCTTACCATGTAACGCCAGGTGATGGTACTATCCTACCAATGGGTTGTTACTGATTACGGAATCTCAGCCAAACACTGCATCCCACCCAAACAATGAATATTGACATTTGACAAAAGTCCATGTTTGTCAACTTTTGCCTTGCCATGCAACGCCAGGTTATTGTACTATCCTACCAATGGGTTGTTACTGATTACGTAATCTCAGCCACAAACTGCATCCCACCCAAACAATGAATATTGACTTTTGACAAAAGGTCCATGTTTGTCAACTTTTGCCTTGCCATGCAACGTCAGGTTATGGTACTATCCTACCAATGAGTTGATAGTGATTACGTAATCTCAGCCAAACACTGCATCCCACCCAAACAATGAATATTGACTTTTGACAAAAGGTCCATGTTTGTCAACTTTTGCCTTGCCATGCAACGTCAGGTTATGGTCCTATCCTACCAATGGGTTGATAGTGATTACGTAATCTCAGCCAAGCACTGCATCCCACCCAAACAATGAATATTGACATTTGACAAAAGGTCCATGTTTGTCAACCTTTGCCTTGCCATGTAACGCCAGGTGATGGTACTATCCTACCAATGGGTTGATAGTGATTACGTAATCTCAGCCAACCACTGCATCCTACCCAAACAATGAATATTGACCTTTGACAAAAGGTCCATGTTTGTCAAATTTTGCCTTGCGATGCAACGTCAGGTTATGATACTATCCTACCAATGGGTTGTTAGTGATTACGTAATCTCAGCCAACCACTGCATCCCACCCAAACAATGAATATTGACTTTTGACAAAAGGTCCATGTTTGTCAACTTTTGCCTTGCCATGTAACGCCGGGTGATGGTACTATCCTACCAATGGGTTGTTAGTGATTACGTAATCTCAGCCAACCACTGCATCCCACCCAATCAATGAATATTGACTTTTGACAAAAGGTCCATGTTTGTCAAGTTTTGCCTTGCGATGCAACGTCAGGTTATGGTACTATCCTACCAATGGGTTGTTAGTGATTACGTAATCTCAGCCAAGCACTGCATCCCACCCAAACAATGAATATTGACTTTTGACAAAAGGTCCATGTTTGTCAACTTTTGCCCTGCCATGCAACGTCAGGTTATGGTACTATCCTACCAATGGGTTGTTACTGATTACGTAATCTCAGCCAAACACTGCATCCCACCCAAACAATGAATATTGACATTTGACAAAAGGTCCATTTTTGTCAACTTTTGTACTTCCATGTAACGTCAGGTTATGGTACTATCCTACCAATGGGTTGTTACTTATTACGTAATCTCAGCCAACCACTGCATCCCACCCAAACAATGAATATTGACATTTGACAAAAGGTCCATGTTTGTCAACTTTTGCCCTGCCATGCAAAGTCAGGTTATGGTACTATCCTACCAATGGGTTGTTACTAATTACGTAATCTCAGCCAAACACTGCATCCCACCCAAACAATGAATATTGACTTTTGACAAAAGGTCCATGTTTGTCAACTTTTGCCTTGCAACGTAACGTCAGGTTATGATACTATCCTACCAATGGGTTGTTAATGATTACGTAATCTCAGCCAACCACTGCATCCCACCCAAACAATGAATATTGACTTTTGACAAAAGGTCCATGTTTGTCAAGTTTTGCCTTGCGATGCAACGTCAGGTTATGGTACTATCCTACCAATGGGTTGTTAGTTATTACGTAATCTCAGCCAAGCACTGCATCCCACCCAAACAATGAATATTGACTTTTGACAAAAGGTCCATGTTTGTCAACTTTTGCCTTGCCATGTAACGCCAGGTGATGGGACTATCCTACCAATGGGTTGTTAGTGATTACGTAATCTCAGCCAACCACTGCATCCCACCCAAACAATGAATATTGACATTTGACAAAAGGTCCATGTTTGTTAACTTTTGCCCTTCGATGCAACGTCAGGTTATGATACTATCCTACCAATGGGTTGTTAGTGATTACGTAATCTCAGCCAACCACTGCATCCCACCCAAACAATGAATATTGACTTTTGACAAAGGGTCCATGTTTGTCAACCTTTGCCCTGCCATGTAACGTCAGGTTATGGTACTATCTTACCAATGGGTTGTTACTGATTACGTAATCTCAGCCAACCACTGCATCCCACCCAAACAATGAATATTTACTTTTGACAAAAGGTCCATGTTTGTAAACTTTTGCCCTGCCATGCAACGTCAGGTTATGGTACTATCCTACCAATGGGTTGTTAGTAATTACGTAATCTCAGCCAACCACTGCATCCCAGCCAAACAATGAATATTGACTTTTGACAAAAGGTCCTTGTTTGTCAATTTTTGCCTTGCCATGCAACGTCAGGTTATGGTACTATCTTACCAATGGGTTGTTACTCATTACGTAATCTCAGCCAACCACTGCATCCCACCCAAACAATGAATATTGACTTTTGACAAAAGGTCCATGTTTGTCAACTTTTGCCTTGCCATGTAACGCCAGGTGATGGTACTATCCTACCAATGGGTTGTTAGTGATTGCGTAATCTCAGCCAACCACTGCATCCCACCCAAACAATGAATATTGACTTTTGACAAAAGGTCCATATTTGTCAACTTTTGCCTTGCGATGCAACGCCAGGTGATGGTACTATCCAACCAATGGGTTGTTAGTGATTACGTAATCTCAGCCAAGCACTGCATCCCACCCAATCAATGAATATTGACTTTTGACAAAGGGTCCATATTTGTCAACTTTTGCCTTGCCATGCAAAGTCAGGTTATGGTACTATCCTACCAATGGGTTGTTAGTGATTACGTAATCTCAGTCAACCACTGCATCCCTCCCAAACAATGAATATTGACTTTTGACAAAGGGTCCATGTTTGTCAACTTTTGCCCTGCCATGTAACGTCAGGTTATGGTACTATCCTACCAATGGGTTGTTACTGTTTACGTAATCTCAGCCAAACACTGCATCCCACCCAAACAATGAATATTGACTTTTGACAAAAGGTCCATGTTTGTCAACTTTTGCCCTGCCATGCAACGTCAGGTTATGGGACTATCCTACCAATGGGTTGTTAGTAATTACGTACTCTCAGCCAAACACTGCATCCCAACCAAACAATGAATATTGACTTTTGACAAAAGGTCCATGTTTGTCAAATATTGCCCTGCCATGCAACGTCAGGTTATGGTACTATCCTACCAATGGGTTGTTAGTGATTACGTAATCTCAGCCAAGCACTGCATCCCACCCAATCAATGAATATTGACTTTTGACAAAAGGTCCATGTTTGTCAATTTTTGCCTTGCGATGCAACGTCAGGTTATGGTACTATCCTACCAATGGGTTGTTAGTAATTACGTAATCTCAGCCAACCACTGCATCCCACCCAAACAATGAATATTGACTTTTGACAAAAGGTCCATGTTTGTCAACTTTTGCCCTGCCATGCAACGCCAGGTTATTGTACTATCCTACCGATGGGTTGCTAGTAATTACGTAATCTCAGCCAACCACTGCATCCCAGCCAAACAATGAATATTGACTTTTGACAAAAGGTCCATGTTTGTCAACTTTTGCCCTGCCATGCAACGTCAGGTTATGGGACTATCCTACCAATGGGTTGTTACTGATTACGTAATTTCAGCCAAGCACTGCATCCCACCCAAACAATGAATATTGACTTTTGACAAAAGGTCCATGTTTGTCAACTTTTGCCCTGCCATGCAAAGTCAGGTTATGGTACTATCCTACCAATGGGTTGTTACTGATTACGTAATCTCAGCCAAACACTGCATCCCACCCAAACAATGAATATTGACTTTTACAAAGGTCCATGTTTGTCAACTTTTGCCTTGCCATGCAACGCCAGGTTATTGTACTATCCTACCGATGGGTTGTTAGTAATTACGTAATCTCAGCCAACCACTGCATCCCACCCAAACAATGAATATTGACTTTTGACAAAAGGTCCATGTTTGTCAACTTTTGCCTTCCGATGCAACGTCAGGTTATGGTACTATCCTACCAATGGGTTGTTACTGATTACGTAATTTCAGCCAACCACTGCATCCCACCCAAACAATGAATATTGACATTTGACAAAAGGTCCATGTGTGTCAACCTTTGCCCTGTCATGTAACGTCAGGTTATGGTACTATCCTACCAATGGGTTGTTACTGATTACGTAATCTCAGCCAAACACTGCATCCCACCCAAACAATGAATATTTACTTTTGACAAAAGGTCCATGTTTGTCAACTTTTGCCTTGCGATGCAACGTCAGGTTATGGAACTATCCTACCAATGGGTTGTTACTGATTACGTAATCTCAGCCAACCACTGCATCCCACCCAAACAATGAATATTGACATTTTACAAAAGGTACATGTTTGTCAACTTTTGCCTTGCCATGCAACGTCAGGTTATGGTACTATCCTACCAATGGGTTGTTAGTAATTACGTAATCTCAGCCAAACACTGCATCCCACCCAAACAATGAATATGGACTTTTGACAAAAGGTCCATGTTTGTCAATTTTTGCCTTGCGATGCAACGTCAGGTTATGGTACTATCCTACCAATGGGTTGTTACTGATTACGTAATCTCAGCCAAACACTGCATCCCACCCAAAAAATGAATATTGACTTTTGACAAAAGGTCCATGTTTGTCAACTTTTGCCTTGCCATGTAACGCCAGGTGATGGTACTATCCTACCAATGGGTTGTTACTGATTACGTAATCTCAGCCACACACTGCATCCCACCCAAACAATGAATATTGACTTTTGACAAAAGGTCCAAGTTTGTCAACTTTTGCCTTGCCATGCAACGTCAGGTTATGGTACTATCCTACCAATGAGTTGATAGTGATTACGTAATCTCAGCCACACACTGCATCCCACCCAAACAATGAATATTGACTTTTGACAAAAGGTCCATGTTTGTCAACTTTTGCCTTGCCATGTAACGCCAGGTGATGGTACTATCCTACCAATGAGTTGATAGTGATTACGTAATCTCAGCCAAACACTGAATCCCACCCAAACAACAAATATTGACATTTGACAAAAGGTCCATGTTTGTCAACCTTTGCCTTGCCATGTAACGCCAGGTGATGGTACTATCCTACCAATGGGTTGATAGTGATTACGTAATCTCAGCCAACCACTGCATCCCACCCAAACAATGATTATTGACATTTGACAAAAGGTCCATGTTTGTCAACTTTTGCCTTGCGATGCAACGTCAGGTTATGATACTATCCTACCAATGGGTTGTTAGTGATTACGTAATCTCAGCCAACCACTGCATCCCACCCAAACAATGAATATTGACTTTTGAGAAAAGGTCCATGTTTGTCAACTTTTGCCCTGCAATGCAACGTCAGGTTATGATACTATCCTACCAATGGGTTGTTAGTGATTACGTAGTCTCAGCCAACCACTGCATCCCACCCAAACAATGAATATTGACTTTTGACAAAAGGTCCATGTTTGTCAATTTTTGCCTTGCGATGCAACGTCAGGTTATGGTACTATCCTACCAATGGGTTGTTACTGATTACGTAATCTCAGCCAAACACTGCATCCCATTCAAACAATGAATATTGACATTTGACAAAAGGTCCATGTTTGTCAACTTTTGCCCTGCCATGCAAAGTCAGGTTATGGTACTATCCTACCAATGGGTTTTTACTGATTACGTAATCTCAGCCAAACACTGCTTCCCACCCAAACAATGAATATTGACTTTTGACAAAAGGTCCATGTTTGTCAACTTTTGCCCTGCCATGCAACGTCAGGTTATGGTACTATCCTACCAATGGGTTGTTACTGATTACGTAATCTCAGCCAAACACTGCATCCCACCCAAACAATGAATATTGACTTTTGACAAAAGGTCCATGTTTGTCAACTTTTGCCTTGCCATGCAACGTCAGGTTATGGTACTATCCTACCAATGAGTTGATAGTGATTACGTAATCTCAGCCAAACACTGCATCCCACCCAAACAATGAATATTGACTTTTGACAAAAGGTCCATGTTTGTCAACTTTTGCCTTGCCATGTAACGTCAGGTTATGGTCCTATCCTACCAATGGGTTGATAGTGATTACGTAATCTCAGCCAACCACTGCATCCCACCCAAACAATGAATATTGACATTTGACAAAAGGTCCATGTTTGTCAACCTTTGCCTTGCCATGTAACGCCAGGTGATGGTACTATCCTACCAATGGGTTGATAGTGATTACGTAATCTCAGCCAACCACTGCATCCTACCCAAACAATGAATATTGACCTTTGACAAAAGGTCCATGTTTGTCAAATTTTGCCTTGCGATGCAACGTCAGGTTATGATACTATCCTACCAATGGGTTGTTAGTGATTACGTAATCTCAGCCAACCACTGCATCCCACCCAAACAATGAATATTGACTTTTGACAAAAGGTCCATGTTTGTCAACTTTTGCCTTGCCATGTAACGCCGGGTGATGGTACTATCCTACCAATGGGTTGTTAGTGATTACGTAATCTCAGCCAACCACTGCATCCCACCCAATCAATGAATATTGACTTTTGACAAAAGGTCCATGTTTGTCAACTTTTGCCCTGCCATGCAACGTCAGGTTATGGTACTATCCTACCAATGGGTTGTTACTGATTACGTAATCTCAGCCAAACACTGCATCCCACCCAAACAATGAATATTGACTTTTGACAAAAGGTCCATATTTGTCAACTTTTGCCTTGCGATGCAACGCCAGGTGATGGTACTATCCAACCAATGGGTTGTTAGTGATTACGTAATCTCAGTCAACCACTGCATCCCTCCCAAACAATGAATATTGACTTTTGACAAAGGGTCCATGTTTGTCAACTTTTGCCCTGCCATGTAACGTCAGGTTATGGTACTATCCTACCAATGGGTTGTTACTGTTTACGTAATCTCAGCCAAACACTGCATCCCACCCAAACAATGAATATTGACTTTTGACAAAAGGTCCATGTTTGTCAACTTTTGCCCTGCCATGCAACGTCAGGTTATGGGACTATCCTACCAATGGGTTGTTAGTAATTACGTACTCTCAGCCAAACACTGCATCCCAACCAAACAATGAATATTGACTTTTGACAAAAGGTCCATGTTTGTCAAATATTGCCCTGCCATGCAACGTCAGGTTATGGTACTATCCTACCAATGGGTTGTTAGTGATTACGTAATCTCAGCCAAGCACTGCATCCCACCCAATCAATGAATATTGACTTTTGACAAAAGGTCCATGTTTGTCAATTTTTGCCTTGCGATGCAACGTCAGGTTATGGTACTATCCTACCAATGGGTTGTTAGTAATTACGTAATCTCACACAACCACTGCATCCCACCCAAACAATGAATATTGACTTTTGACAAAAGGTCCATGTTTGTCAACTTTTGCCCTGCCATGCAACGCCAGGTTATTGTACTATCCTACCGATGGGTTGTTAGTAATTACGTAATCTCAGCCAACCACTGCATCCCAGCCAAACAATGAATATTGACTTTTGACAAAAGGTCCATGTTTGTCAACTTTTGCCCTGCCATGCAACGTCAGGTTATGGGACTATCCTACCAATGGGTTGTTACTGATTACGTAATTTCAGCCAAGCACTGCATCCCACCCAAACAATGAATATTGACTTTTGACAAAAGGTCCATGTTTGTCAACTTTTGCCCTGCCATGCAAAGTCAGGTTATGGTACTATCCTACCAATGGGTTGTTACTGATTACGTAATCTCAGCCAAACACTGCATCCCACCCAAACAATGAATATTGACTTTTACAAAGGTCCATGTTTGTCAACTTTTGCCTTGCCATGCAACGCCAGGTTATTGTACTATCCTACCGATGGGTTGTTAGTAATTACGTAATCTCAGCCAACCACTGCATCCCACCCAAACAATGAATATTGACTTTTGACAAAAGGTCCATGTTTGTCAACTTTTGCCTTCCGATGCAACGTCAGGTTATGGTACTATCCTACCAATGGGTTGTTACTGATTACGTAATTTCAGCCAACCACTGCATCCCACCCAAACAATGAATATTGACATTTGACAAAAGGTCCATGTGTGTCAACCTTTGCCCTGTCATGTAACGTCAGGTTATGGTACTATCCTACCAATGGGTTGTTACTGATTACGTAATCTCAGCCAAACACTGCATCCCACCCAAACAATGAATATTTACTTTTGACAAAAGGTCCATGTTTGTCAACTTTTGCCTTGCGATGCAACGTCAGGTTATGGAACTATCCTACCAATGGGTTGTTACTGATTACGTAATCTCAGCCAACCACTGCATCCCACCCAAACAATGAATATTGACATTTTACAAAGGTACATGTTTGTCAACTTTTGCCTTGCCATGCAACGTCAGGTTATGGTACTATCCTACCAATGGGTTGTTAGTAATTACGTAATCTCAGCCAAACACTGCATCCCACCCAAACAATGAATATTGACTTTTGACAAAAGGTCCATGTTTGTCAATTTTTGCCTTGCGATGCAACGTCAGGTTATGGTACTATCCTACCAATGGGTTGTTACTGATTACGTAATCTCAGCCAAACACTGCATCCCACCCAAAAAATGAATATTGACTTTTGACAAAAGGTCCATGTTTGTCAACTTTTGCCTTGCCATGTAACGCCAGGTGATGGTACTATCCTACCAATGGGTTGTTACTGATTACGTAATCTCAGCCACACACTGCATCCCACCCAAACAATGAATATTGACTTTTGACAAAAGGTCCAAGTTTGTCAACTTTTGCCTTGCCATGCAACGTCAGGTTATGGTACTATCCTACCAATGAGTTGATAGTGATTACGTAATCTCAGCCACACACTGCATCCCACCCAAACAATGAATATTGACTTTTGACAAAAGGTCCATGTTTGTCAACTTTTGCCTTGCCATGTAACGCCAGGTGATGGTACTATCCTACCAATGAGTTGATAGTGATTACGTAATCTCAGCCAAACACTGAATCCCACCCAAACAACAAATATTGACATTTGACAAAAGGTCCATGTTTGTCAACCTTTGCCTTGCCATGTAACGCCAGGTGATGGTACTATCCTACCAATGGGTTGATAGTGATTACGTAATCTCAGCCAACCACTGCATCCCACCCAAACAATGATTATTGACATTTGACAAAAGGTCCATGTTTGTCAACTTTTGCCTTGCGATGCAACGTCAGGTTATGATACTATCCTACCAATGGGTTGTTAGTGATTACGTAATCTCAGCCAACCACTGCATCCCACCCAAACAATGAATATTGACTTTTGAGAAAAGGTCCATGTTTGTCAACTTTTGCCCTGCAATGCAACGTCAGGTTATGATACTATCCTACCAATGGGTTGTTAGTGATTACGTAGTCTCAGCCAACCACTGCATCCCACCCAAACAATGAATATTGACTTTTGACAAAAGGTCCATGTTTGTCAATTTTTGCCTTGCGATGCAACGTCAGGTTATGGTACTATCCTACCAATGGGTTGTTACTGATTACGTAATCTCAGCCAAACACTGCATCCCATCCAAACAATGAATATTGACATTTGACAAAAGGTCCATGTTTGTCAACTTTTGCCCTGCCATGCAAAGTCAGGTTATGGTACTATCCTACCAATGGGTTTTTACTGATTACGTAATCTCAGCCAAACACTGCATCCCACCCAAACAATGAATATTGACTTTTGACAAAAGGTCCATGTTTGTCAACTTTTGCCCTGCCATGCAACGTCAGGTTATGGTACTATCCTACCAATGGGTTGTTACTGATTACGTAATCTCAGCCACAAACTGCATCCCACCCAAACAATGAATATTGACTTTTGACAAAAGGTCCATGTTTGTCAACTTTTGCCTTGCCATGCAACGTCAGGTTATGGTACTATCCTACCAATGAGTTGATAGTGATTACGTAATCTCAGCCAAACACTGCATCCCACCCAAACAATGAATATTGGCTTTTGACAAAAGGTCCATGTTTGTCAACTTTTGCCTTGCCATGTAACGTCAGGTTATGGTCCTATCCTACCAATGGGTTGATAGTGATTACGTAATCTCAGCCAACCACTGCGTCCCACCCAAACAATGAATATTGACATTTGACAAAAGGTCCATGTTTGTCAACCTTTGCCTTGCCATGTAACGCCAGGTGATGGTACTATCCTACCAATGGGTTGATAGTGATTACGTAATCTCAGCCAACCACTGCATCCTACCCAAACAATGAATATTGACCTTTGACAAAAGGTCCATGTTTGTCAAATTTTGCCTTGCGATGCAACGTCAGGTTATGATACTATCCTACCAATGGGTTGTTAGTGATTACGTAATCTCAGCCAACCACTGCATCCCACCCAAACAATGAATATTGACTTTTGACAAAAGGTCCATGTTTGTCAACTTTTGCCTTGCCATGTAACGCCGGGTGATGGTACTATCCTACCAATGGGTTGTTAGTGATTACGTAATCTCAGCCAACCACTGCATCCCACCCAATCAATGAATATTGACTTTTGACAAAAGGTCCATGTTTGTCAACTTTTGCCCTGCCATGCAACGTCAGGTTATGGTACTATCCTACCAATGGGTTGTTACTGATTACGTAATCTCAGCCAAACACTGCATCCCACCCAAACAATGAATATTGACATTTGACAAAAGGTCCATTTTTGTCAACTTTTGCCCTTCCATGTAACGCCAGGTGATGGTACTATCCAACCAATGGGTTGTTACTTATTACGTAATCTCAGCCAACCACTGCATCCCACCCAAACAATGAATATTGACATTTGACAAAAGGTCCATGTTTGTCAACTTTTGCCCTGCCATGCAAAGTCAGGTTATGGTACTATCCTACCAATGGGTTGTTACTAATTACGTAATCTCAGCCAAACACTGCATCCCACCCAAACAATGAATATTGACTTTTGACAAAAGGTCCATGTTTGTCAACTTTTGCCTTGCAACGTAACGTCAGGTTATGATACTATCCTACCAATGGGTTGTTAATGATTACGTAATCTCAGCCAACCACTGCATCCCACCCAAACAATGAATATTGACTTTTGACAAAAGGTCCATGTTTGTCACCTTTTGCCTTGCGATGCAACGTCAGGTTATGGTACTATCCTACCAATGGGTTGTTAGTGATTACGTAATCTCAGCCAAGCACTGCATCCCACCCAAACAATGAATATTGACTTTTGACAAAAGGTCCATGTTTGTCAACTTTTGCCTTGCCATGTAACGCCAGGTGATAGTACTATCCTACCAATGGGTTGTTAGTGATTACGTAATCTCAGCCAACCACTGCATCCCACCCAAACAATGAATATTGACATTTGACAAAAGGTCCATGTTTGTTAACTTTTGCCCTTCGATGCAACGTCAGGTTATGATACTATCCTACCAATGGGTTGTTAGTGATTACGTAATCTCAGCCAACCACTGCATCCCACCCAAACAATGAATATTGACTTTTGACAAAAGGTCCATGTTTGTCAACTTTTGCCTTGCGATGCAACGCCAGGTGATGGTACTATCCTACCAATGGGTTGTTAGTGATTGCGTAATCTCAGTCAACCACTGCATCCCTCCCAAACAATGAATATTGACTTTTGACAAAGGGTCCATGTTTGTCAACCTTTGCCCTGCCATGTAACGTCAGGTTATGGTACTATCTTACCAATGGGTTGTTACTGATTACGTAATCTCAGCCAACCACTGCATCCCACCCAAACAATGAATATTTACTTTTGACAAAAGGTCCATGTTTGTAAACTTTTGCCCTGCCATGCAACGTCAGGTTATGGTACTATCCTACCAATGGGTTGTTAGTAATTACGTAATCTCAGCCAACCACTGCATCCCAGCCAAACAATGAATATTGACTTTTGACAAAAGGTCCATGTTTGTCAACTTTTGCCTTGCCATGCAACCTCAGGTTACGGTACTATCCTACCAATGGGTTGTTAGTAATTACGTAATCTCAGCCAACCACTGCATCCCACCCAAACAATGAATATTGACTTTTGACAAAAGGTCCATGTTTGTCAAATTTTGCCCTGCCATGCAACGTCAGGTTATGGGACTATCCTACCAATGGGTTGTTAGTAATTACGTACTCTCAGCCAAACACTGCATCCCACCCAAACAATGAATATTGACTTTTGACAAAAGGTCCATATTTGTCAACTTTTGCCTTGCGATGCAACGCCAGGTGATGGTACTATCCAACCAATGGGTTGTTAGTGATTACGTAATCTCAGTCAACCACTGCATCCCTCCCAAACAATGAATATTGACTTTTGACAAAGGGTCCATGTTTGTCAACTTTTGCCCTGCCATGTAACGTCAGGTTATGGTACTATCCTACCAATGGGTTGTTACTGATTACGTAATCTCAGTCAAACACTGCATCCCACCCAAACAATGAATATTGACTTTTGACAAAAGGTCCATGTTTGTCAACTTTTGCCCTGCCTTGCAACGTCAGGTTATGGGACTATCCTACCAATGGGTTGTTAGTAATTACGTACTCTCAGCCAAACACTGCATCCCACCCAAACAATGAATATTGACTTTTGACAAAAGGTCCATGTTTGTCAAATTTTGCCCTGCCATGCAACGTCAGGTTATGGTACTATCCTACCAATGGGTTGTTAGTGATTACGTAATCTCAGCCAACCACTGCATCCCACCCAATCAATGAATATTGACTTTTGACAAAAGGTCCATGTTTGTCAATTTTTGCCTTGCGATGCAACGTCAGGTTATGGTACTATCCTACCAATGGGTTGTTAGTAATTACGTAATCTCAGCCAACCACTGCATCCCACCCAAACAATGAATATTGACTTTTGACAAAAGGTCCATGTTTGTCAACTTTTGCCCTGCCATGCAACGCCAGGTTATTGTACTATCCTACCGATGGGTTGTTAGTAATTACGTAATCTCAGCCAACCACTGCATCCCAGCCAAACAATGAATATTGACTTTTGACAAAAGGTCCATGTTTGTCAACTTTTGCCCTGCCATGCAACGTCAGGTTATGGGACTATGCTACCAATGGGTTGTTACTGATTACGTAATTTCAGCCAAGCACTGCATCCCACCCAAACAATGAATATTGACTTTTGACAAAAGGTCCATGTTTGTCAACTTTTGCCCTGCCATGCAAAGTCAGGTTATGGTACTATCCTACCAATGGGTTGTTACTGATTACGTAATCTCAGCCAAACACTGCATCCCACCCAAACAATGAATATTGACTTTTACAAAGGTCCATGTTTGTCAACTTTTGCCTTGCCATGCGACGCCAGGTTATTGTACTATCCTACCGATGGGTTGTTAGTAATTACGTAATCTCAGCCAACCACTGCATCCCACCCAAACAATGAATATTGACTTTTGACAAAAGGTCCATGTTTGTCAACTTTTGCCTTCCGATGCAACGTCAGGTTATGGTACTATCCTACCAATGGGTTGTTACTGATTACGTAATTTCAGCCAACCACTGCATCCCACCCAAACAATGAATATTGACATTTGACAAAAGGTCCATGTGTGTCAACCTTTGCCCTGTCATGTAACGTCAGGTTATGGTACTATCCTACCAATGGGTTGTTACTGATTACGTAATCTCAGCCAAACACTGCATCCCACCCAAACAATGAATATTTACTTTTGACAAAAGGTCCATGTTTGTCATTTTTTGCCTTGCGATGCAACGTCAGGTTATGGAACTATCCTACCAATGGGTTGTTAGTGATTACGTAATCTCAGCCAACCACTGCATCCCACCCAAACAATGAATATTGACATTTGACAAAAGGTACATGTTTGTCAACTTTTGCCTTGCCATGCAACGTCAGGTTATGGTACTATCCTACCAATGGGTTGTTAGTAATTACGTAATCTCAGCCAAACACTGCATCCCACCCAAACAATGAATATTGACTTTTGACAAAAGGTCCATGTTTGTCAATTTTTGCCTTGCGATGCAACGTCAGGTTATGGTACTATCCTACCAATGGGTTGTTACTGATTACGTAATCTCAGCCAAACACTGCATCCCACCCAAACAATGAATATTGACTTTTGACAAAAGGTCCATGTTTGTCAACTTTTGCCTTGCCATGTAACGCCAGGTGATGATACTATCCTACCAATGGGTTGTTACTGATTACGTAATCTCAGCCACACACTGCATCCCACCCAAACAATGAATATTGACTTTTGACAAAAGGTCCATGTTTGTCAACTTTTGCCTTGCCATGCAACGTCAGGTTATGGGACTATCCTACCAATGAGTTGATAGTGATTACGTAATCTCAGCCAAGCACTGCATCCCACCCAAACAATGAATATTGACTTTTGACAAAAGGTCCATGTTTGTCAACCTTTGCCTTGCCATGCAACGTCGGGTTATGGTACCATCCTACCAATGGGTTGATAGTGATTACGTAATCTCAGCAAACCACTGCATCCCACCCAAACAACGAATATTGACATTTGACAAAAGGTCCATGTTTGTCAACCTTTGCCTTGCCATGCAACGTCGGGTTATGGTACCATCCTACCAATGGGTTGTTAGTGATTACGTAATCTCAGCAAACCACTGCATCCCACCCAAACAACGAATATTGACTTTTGACAAAAGGTCCATGTTTGTCAACCTTTGCCTTGCCATGCAACGTCGGGTTATGGTACCATCCTACCAATGGGTTGTTAGTGATTACGTAATCTCAGCCAACCACTGCATCCCACCCAAACAATGAATATTGACTTTTGACAAAAGGACCATGTTTGTCAACTTTTGCCTTGCCATGTAACGCCGGGTGATGGTACTATCCTACCAATGGGTTGTTAGTGATTACGTTATCTCAGCCAACCACTGCATCCCACCCAAACAATGAATATTGACATTTGAATAAAGGTCCATGTTTGTCAACTTTTGCCTTGCGATGCAAAGTCAGGTTATGATACTATCCTACCAATGGGTTGTTAGTGATTACGTAATCTCAGCCAACCACTGCATCCCACCCAAACAATGAATATTGGCTTTTGAGAAAAGGTCCATGTTTGTCAACTTTTGCCCTGCCATGCAACGTCAGGTTATGATACTATCCTACCAATGGGTTGTTAGTGATTACGTAGTCTCAGCCAACCACTGCATCCCACCCAAACAATGAATATTGACTTTTGACAAAAGGTACATGTTTGTCAATTTTTGCCTTGCGATGCAACGTCAGGTTATGGTACTATCCTACCAATGGGTTGTTACTGATTACGTAATCTCAGCCAAACACTGCATCCCATCCAAACAATGAATATTGACATTTGACAAAAGGTCCATGTTTGTCAACTTTTGCCCTGCCATGCAAAGTCAGGTTATGGTACTATCCTACCAATGGGTTTTTACTGATTACGTAATCTCAGCCAAACACTGCAGCCCACCCAAACAATGAATATTGACTTTTGACAAAAGGTCCATGTTTGTCAACTTTTGCTATGCAATGTAATGTCAGGTTATGATACTATCCTACCAATGGGTTGTTAATGATTACGTAATCTCAGCCAACCACTGCATCCCACCCAAACAATGAATATTGACTTTTGACAAAAGGTCCATGTTTGTCAACTTTTGCCTTGCGATGCAACGTCAGGTTATGGTACTATCCTACCAATGGGTTGTTAGTGATTACGTAATCTCAGCCAAGCACTGCATCCCACCCAAACAATGAATATTGACTTTTGACAAAAGGTCCATATTTGTCAACTTTTGCCTTGCGATGCAACGCCAGGTGATGGTACTATCCAACCAATGGGTTGTTAGTGATTACGTAATCTCAGTCAACCACTGCATCCCTCCCAAACAATGAATATTGACTTTTGACAAAGGGTCCATGTTTGTCAACTTTTGCCCTGCCATGTAACGTCAGGTTATGGTACTATCCTACCAATGGGTTGTTACTGATTACGTAATCTCAGCCAAACACTGCATCCCAACGAAACAATGAATATTGACTTTTGACAAAAGGTCCATGTTTGTCAAATTTTGCCCTGCCATGCAACGTCAGGTTATGGGACTATCCTACCAATGGGTTGTTAGTAATTACGTACTCTCAGCCAAACACTGCATCCCACCCAAACAATGAATATTGACTTTTGACAAAAGGTCCATATTTGTCAACTTTTGCCTTGCGATGCAACGCCAGGTGATGGTACTATCCAACCAATGGGTTGTTAGTGATTACGTAATCTCAGTCAACCACTGCATCCCTCCCAAACAATGAATATTGACTTTTGACAAAGGGTCCATGTTTGTCAACTTTTGCCCTGCCATGTAACGTCAGGTTATGGTACTATCCTACCAATGGGTTGTTACTGATTACGTAATCTCAGTCAAACACTGCATCCCACCCAAACAATGAATATTGACTTTTGACAAAAGGTCCATGTTTGTCAACTTTTGCCCTGCCATGCAACGTCAGGTTATGGGACTATCCTACCAATGGGTTGTTAGTAATTACGTACTCTCAGCCAAACACTGCATCCCACCCAAACAATGAATATTGACTTTTGACAAAAGGTCCATGTTTGTCAAATTTTGCCCTGCCATGCAACGTCAGGTTATGGTACTATCCTACCAATGGGTTGTTAGTGATTACGTAATCTCAGCCAACCACTGCATCCCACCCAATCAATGAATATTGACTTTTGACAAAAGGTCCATGTTTGTCAATTTTTGCCTTGCGATGCAACGTCAGGTTATGGTACTATCCTACCAATGGGTTGTTAGTAATTACGTAATCTCAGCCAACCACTGCATCCCACCCAAACAATGAATATTGACTTTTGACAAAAGGTCCATGTTTGTCAACTTTTGCCCTGCCATGCAACGCCAGGTTATTGTACTATCCTACCGATGGGTTGTTAGTAATTACGTAATCTCAGCCAACCACTGCATCCCAGCCAAACAATGAATATTGACTTTTGACAAAAGGTCCATGTTTGTCAACTTTTGCCCTGCCATGCAACGTCAGGTTATGGGACTATGCTACCAATGGGTTGTTACTGATTACGTAATTTCAGCCAAGCACTGCATCCCACCCAAACAATGAATATTGACTTTTGACAAAAGGTCCATGTTTGTCAACTTTTGCCCTGCCATGCAAAGTCAGGTTATGGTACTATCCTACCAATGGGTTGTTACTGATTACGTAATCTCAGCCAAACACTGCATCCCACCCAAACAATGAATATTGACTTTTACAAAGGTCCATGTTTGTCAACTTTTGCCTTGCCATGCAACGCCAGGTTATTGTACTATCCTACCGATGGGTTGTTAGTAATTACGTAATCTCAGCCAACCACTGCATCCCACCCAAACAATGAATATTGACTTTTGACAAAAGGTCCATGTTTGTCAACTTTTGCCTTCCGATGCAACGTCAGGTTATGGTACTATCCTACCAATGGGTTGTTACTGATTACGTAATTTCAGCCAACCACTGCATCCCACCCAAACAATGAATATTGACATTTGACAAAAGGTCCATGTGTGTCAACCTTTGCCCTGTCATGTAACGTCAGGTTATGGTACTATCCTACCAATGGGTTGTTACTGATTACGTAATCTCAGCCAAACACTGCATCCCACCCAAACAATGAATATTTACTTTTGACAAAAGGTCCATGTTTGTCATTTTTTGCCTTGCGATGCAACGTCAGGTTATGGAACTATCCTACCAATGGGTTGTTAGTGATTACGTAATCTCAGCCAACCACTGCATCCCACCCAAACAATGAATATTGACATTTGACAAAAGGTACATGTTTGTCAACTTTTGCCTTGCCATGCAACGTCAGGTTATGGTACTATCCTACCAATGGGTTGTTAGTAATTACGTAATCTCAGCCAAACACTGCATCCCACCCAAACAATGAATATTGACTTTTGACAAAAGGTCCATGTTTGTCAATTTTTGCCTTGCGATGCAACGTCAGGTTATGGTACTATCCTACCAATGGGTTGTTACTGATTACGTAATCTCAGCCAAACACTGCATCCCACCCAAACAATGAATATTGACTTTTGACAAAAGGTCCATGTTTGTCAACTTTTGCCTTGCCATGTAACGCCAGGTGATGATACTATCCTACCAATGGGTTGTTACTGATTACGTAATCTCAGCCACACACTGCATCCCACCCAAACAATGAATATTGACTTTTGACAAAAGGTCCATGTTTGTCAACTTTTGCCTTGCCATGCAACGTCAGGTTATGGTACTATCCTACCAATGAGTTGATAGTGATTACGTAATCTCAGCCAAGCACTGCATCCCACCCAAACAATGAATATTGACTTTTGACAAAAGGTCCATGTTTGTCAACCTTTGCCTTGCCATGCAACGTCGGGTTATGGTACCATCCTACCAATGGGTTGATAGTGATTACGTAATCTCAGCAAACCACTGCATCCCACCCAAACAACGAATATTGACATTTGACAAAAGGTCCATGTTTGTCAACCTTTGCCTTGCCATGCAACGTCGGGTTATGGTACCATCCTACCAATGGGTTGTTAGTGATTACGTAATCTCAGCAAACCACTGCATCCCACCCAAACAACGAATATTGACTTTTGACAAAAGGTCCATGTTTGTCAACCTTTGCCTTGCCATGCAACGTCGGGTTATGGTACCATCCTACCAATGGGTTGTTAGTGATTACGTAATCTCAGCCAACCACTGCATCCCACCCAAACAATGAATATTGACTTTTGACAAAAGGACCATGTTTGTCAACTTTTGCCTTGCCATGTAACGCCGGGTGATGGTACTATCCTACCAATGGGTTGTTAGTGATTACGTTATCTCAGCCAACCACTGCATCCCACCCAAACAATGAATATTGACATTTGAATAAAGGTCCATGTTTGTCAACTTTTGCCTTGCGATGCAAAGTCAGGTTATGATACTATCCTACCAATGGGTTGTTAGTGATTACGTAATCTCAGCCAACCACTGCATCCCACCCAAACAATGAATATTGGCTTTTGAGAAAAGGTCCATGTTTGTCAACTTTTGCCCTGCCATGCAACGTCAGGTTATGATACTATCCTACCAATGGGTTGTTAGTGATTACGTAGTCTCAGCCAACCACTGCATCCCACCCAAACAATGAATATTGACTTTTGACAAAAGGTACATGTTTGTCAATTTTTGCCTTGCGATGCAACGTCAGGTTATGGTACTATCCTACCAATGGGTTGTTACTGATTACGTAATCTCAGCCAAACACTGCATCCCATCCAAACAATGAATATTGACATTTGACAAAAGGTCCATGTTTGTCAACTTTTGCCCTGCCATGCAAAGTCAGGTTATGGTACTATCCTACCAATGGGTTTTTACTGATTACGTAATCTCAGCCAAACACTGCAGCCCACCCAAACAATGAATATTGACTTTTGACAAAAGGTCCATGTTTGTCAACTTTTGCTATGCAATGTAATGTCAGGTTATGATACTATCCTACCAATGGGTTGTTAATGATTACGTAATCTCAGCCAACCACTGCATCCCACCCAAACAATGAATATTGACTTTTGACAAAAGGTCCATGTTTGTCAACTTTTGCCTTGCGATGCAACGTCAGGTTATGGTACTATCCTACCAATGGGTTGTTAGTGATTACGTAATCTCAGCCAAGCACTGCATCCCACCCAAACAATGAATATTGACTTTTGACAAAAGGTCCATATTTGTCAACTTTTGCCTTGCGATGCAACGCCAGGTGATGGTACTATCCAACCAATGGGTTGTTAGTGATTACGTAATCTCAGTCAACCACTGCATCCCTCCCAAACAATGAATATTGACTTTTGACAAAGGGTCCATGTTTGTCAACTTTTGCCCTGCCATGTAACGTCAGGTTATGGTACTATCCTACCAATGGGTTGTTACTGATTACGTAATCTCAGCCAAACACTGCATCCCAACGAAACAATGAATATTGACTTTTGACAAAAGGTCCATGTTTGTCAAATTTTGCCCTGCCATGCAACGTCAGGTTATGGGACTATCCTACCAATGGGTTGTTAGTAATTACGTACTCTCAGCCAAACACTGCATCCCACCCAAACAATGAATATTGACTTTTGACAAAAGGTCCATATTTGTCAACTTTTGCCTTGCGATGCAACGCCAGGTGATGGTACTATCCAACCAATGGGTTGTTAGTGATTACGTAATCTCAGTCAACCACTGCATCCCTCCCAAACAATGAATATTGACTTTTGACAAAGGGTCCATGTTTGTCAACTTTTGCCCTGCCATGTAACGTCAGGTTATGGTACTATCCTACCAATGGGTTGTTACTGATTACGTAATCTCAGTCAAACACTGCATCCCACCCAAACAATGAATATTGACTTTTGACAAAAGGTCCATGTTTGTCAACTTTTGCCCTGCCATGCAACGTCAGGTTATGGGACTATCCTACCAATGGGTTGTTAGTAATTACGTACTCTCAGCCAAACACTGCATCCCACCCAAACAATGAATATTGACTTTTGACAAAAGGTCCATGTTTGTCAAATTTTGCCCTGCCATGCAACGTCAGGTTATGGTACTATCCTACCAATGGGTTGTTAGTGATTACGTAATCTCAGCCAACCACTGCATCCCACCCAATCAATGAATATTGACTTTTGACAAAAGGTCCATGTTTGTCAATTTTTGCCTTGCGATGCAACGTCAGGTTATGGTACTATCCTACCAATGGGTTGTTAGTAGTTACGTAATCTCAGCCAACCACTGCATCCCACCCAAACAATGAATATTGACTTTTGACAAAAGGTCCATGTTTGTCAACTTTTGCCCTGCCATGCAACGCCAGGTTATTGTACTATCCTACCGATGGGTTGTTAGTAATTACGTAATCTCAGCCATCCACTGCATCCCACCCAAACAATGAATATTGACTTTTGACAAAAGGTCCATGTTTGTCAACTTTTGCCTTCCGATGCAACGTCAGGTTATGGTACTATCCTACCAATGGGTTGTTACTGATTACGGAATCTCAGCCACACACTGCATCCCACCCAAACAATGAATATTGACTTTTGACAAAAGGTCCATGTTTGTCAACTTTTGCCCTGCCATGCAAAGTCAGGTTATGGTACTATCCTACCAATGGGTTGTTACTGATTACGTAATCTCAGCCAAGCACTGCATCCCACCCAAACAATGAATATTGACTTTTACAAAGGTCCATGTTTGTCAACTTTTGCCTTGCCATGCAACGCCAGGTTATTGTACTATCCTACCGATGGGTTGTTAGTAATTACGTAATCTCAGCCAACCACTGCATCCCACCCAAACAATGAATATTGACTTTTGACAAAAGGTCCATGTTTGTCAACTTTTGCCTTCCGATGCAACGTCAGGTTATGGTACTATCCTACCAATGGGTTGTTACTGATTACGGAATCTCAGCCACACACTGCATCCCACCCAAACAATGAATATTGACTTTTGACAAAAGGTCCATGTTTGTCAACTTTTGCCTTGCCATGCAACGTCAGGTTATGGTACTATCCTACCAATGAGTTGATAGTGATTACGTAATCTCAGCCAAACACTGCATCCCACCCAAACAATGAATATTGACTTTTGACAAAAGGTCCATGTTTGTCAACCTTTGCCTTGCCATGCAACGTCAGGTTATGGTACCATCCTACCAATGGGTTGATAGTGATTACGTATTCTCAGCAAACCACTGCATCCCACCCAAACAACGAATATTGACATTTGACAAAAGGTCCATGTTTGTCAACCTTTGCCTTGCCATGTAACGCCAGGTGATGGTACTATCCTACCAATGGGTTGATAGTGATTACGTAATCTCAGCCAACCACTGCATCCCACCCAAACAATGATTATTGACATTTGACAAAAGGTCCATGTTTGTCAACTTTTGCCTTGCGATGCAACGTCAGGTTATGATACTATCCTACCAATGGGTTGTTAGTGATTACGTAATCTCAGCCAACCACTGCATCCCACCCAAACAATGAATATTGACTTTTGAAAAAAGGACCATGTTTGTCAACTTTTGCCCTGCCATGCAACGTCAGGTTATGATACTATCCTACCAATGGGTTGTTAGTGATTACGTAGTCTCAGCCAACCACTGCATCCCACCCAAACAATGAATATTGACTTTTGACAAAAGGTCCATGTTTGTCAATTTTTGCCTTGCGATGCAACGTCAGGTTATGGTACTATCCTACCAATGGGTTGTTACTGATTACGTAATCTCAGCCAAACACTGCATCCCATCCAAACAATGAATATTGACATTTGACAAAAGGTCCATGTTTGTCAACTTTTGCCCTGCCATGCAAAGTCAGGTTATGGTACTATCCTACCAATGGGTTTTTACTGATTACGTAATCTCAGCCAAACACTGCATCCCACCCAAACAATGAATATTGACTTTTGACAAAAGGTCCATGTTTGTCAACTTTTGCTATGCAATGTAATGTCAGGTTATGATACTATCCTACCAATGGGTTGTTAATGATTACGTAATCTCAGCCAACCACTGCATCCCACCCAAACAATGAATATTGACTTTTGACAAAAGGTCCATGTTTGTCAACTTTTGCCTTGCGATGTAACGTCAGGTTATGGTACTATCCTACCAATGGGTTGTTAGTGATTACGTAATCTCAGCCAAGTACTGCATCCCACCCAAACAATGAATATTGACTTTTGACAAAAGGTCCATGTTTGTCAACTTTTGCCTTGCCATGTAACGCCAGGTGATGGTACTATCCTACCAATGGGTTGTTAGTGATTGCGTAATCTCAGCCAACCACTGCATCCCACCCCAACAATGTATATTGACTTTTGACAAAAGGTCCATGTTTGTCAATTTTTGCCTTGCGATGCAACGTCAGGTTATGGTACTATCCTACCAATGGGTTGTTACTGATTACGTAATCTCAGCCAAACACTGCATCCCATCCAAACAAATAATATTGACATTTGACAAAAGGTCCATGTTTGTCAACTTTTGCCCTGCCATGCAAAGTCAGGTTATGGTACTATCCTACCAATGGGTTTTTACTGATTACGTAATCTCAGCCAAACACTGCATCCCACCCAAACAATGAATATTGACTTTTGACAAAAGGTCCATGTTTGTCAACTTTTGCCCTGCCATGCAACGTCAGGTTATGGTACTATCCTACCAATGGGTTGTTACTGATTACGTAATCTCAGCCACAAACTGCATCCCACCCAAACAATGAATATTGACTTTTGACAAAAGGTCCATGTTTGTCAACTTTTGCCTTGCCATGCAACGTCAGGTTATGGTACTATCCTACCAATGAGTTGATAGTGATTACGTAATCTCAGCCAAACACTGCATCCCACCCAAACAATGAATATTGACTTTTGACAAAAGGTCCATGTTTGTCAACTTTTGCCTTGCCATGTAACGTCAGGTTATGGTCCTATCCTACCAATGGGTTGATAGTGATTACGTAATCTCAGCCAACCACTGCATCGCACCCAAACAATGAATATTGACATTTGACAAAAGGTCCATGTTTGTCAACCTTTGCCTTGCCATGTAACGCCAGGTGATGGTACTATCCTACCAATGGGTTGATAGTGATTACGTAATCTCAGCCAACCACTGCATCCTACCCAAACAATGAATATTGACCTTTGACAAAAGGTCCATGTTTGTCAAATTTTGCCTTGCGATGCAACGTCAGGTTATGATACTATCCTACCAATGGGTTGTTAGTGATTACGTAATCTCAGCCAACCACAGCATCCCACCCAAACAATGAATATTGACTTTTGACAAAAGGTCCATGTTTGTCAACTTTTGCCTTGCGATGCAACGTCAGGTTATGGTACTATCCTACCAATGGGTTGTTAGTGATTACGTAATCTCAGCCAAGCACTGCATCCCACCCAAACAATGAATATTGACTTTTGACAAAAGGTCCATGTTTGTCAACTTTTGCCTTGCCATGTAACGCCAGGTGATAGTACTATCCTACCAATGGGTTGTTAGTGATTACGTAATCTCAGCCAACCACTGCATCCCACCCAAACAATGAATATTGACATTTGACAAAAGGTCCATGTTTGTTAACTTTTGCCCTTCGATGCAACGTCAGGTTATGATACTATCCTACCAATGGGTTGTTAGTGATTACGTAATCTCAGCCAACCACTGCATCCCACCCAAACAATGAATATTGACTTTTGACAAAAGGTCCATGTTTGTCAACTTTTGCCTTGCGATGCAACGCCAGGTGATGGTACTATCCTACCAATGGGTTGTTAGTGATTGCGTAATCTCAGTCAACCACTGCATCCCTCCCAAACAATGAATATTGACTTTTGACAAAGGGTCCATGTTTGTCAACCTTTGCCCTGCCATGTAACGTCAGGTTATGGTACTATCTTACCAATGGGTTGTTACTGATTACGTAATCTCAGCCAACCACTGCATCCCACCCAAACAATGAATATTTACTTTTGACAAAAGGTCCATGTTTGTAAACTTTTGCCCTGCCATGCAACGTCAGGTTATGGTACTATCCTACCAATGGGTTGTTAGTAATTACGTAATCTCAGCCAACCACTGCATCCCAGCCAAACAATGAATATTGACTTTTGACAAAAGGTCCATGTTTGTCAACTTTTGCCTTGCCATGCAACCTCAGGTTACGGTACTATCCTACCAATGGGTTGTTAGTAATTACGTAATCTCAGCCAACCACTGCATCCCACCCAAACAATGAATATTGCCTTTTGACAAAGGTCCATGTTTGTCAACTTTTGCCTTGCCATGCAACGTCAGGTTATGGTACTATGCTACCAATGGGTTGTTAGTAATTACGTACTCTCAGCCAAACACTGCATCCCACCCAAACAATGAATATTGACTTTTGACAAAAGGTCCTTGTTTGTCAATTTTTGCCTTGCCATGCAACGTCAGGTGATGGTACTATCCTACCAATGGGTTGTTAGTGATTGCGTAATCTCTGCCAACCACTGCATCCCACCCAAACAATGAATATTGACTTTTGACAAAAGGTCCATATTTGTCAATTTTTGCCTTGCCATGCAACGTCAGGTGATGGTACTATCCTACCAATGGGTTGTTAGTGATTACGTAATCTCAGTCAACCACTGCATCACTCCCAAACAATGAATATTGACTTTTGACAAAGGGTCCATGTTTGTCAACTTTTGCCCTGCCATGTAACGTCAGGTTATGGTACTATCCTACCAATGGGTTGTTACTGTTTACGTAATCTCAGCCAAACACTGCATCCCACCCAAACAATGAATATTGACTTTTGACAAAAGGTCCATGTTTGTCAACTTTTGCCCTGCCATGCAACGTCTGGTTATGGGACTATCCTACCAATGGGTTGTTAGTAATTACGTACTCTCAGCCAAACACTGCATCCCACCCAAACAATGAATATTGACTTTTGACAAAAGGTCCATGTTTGTCAAATTTTGCCCTGCCATGCAACGTCAGGTTATGGTACTATCCTACCAATGGGTTGTTAGTGATTACGTAATCTCAGCCAACCACTGCATCCCACCCAATCAATGAATATTGACTTTTGACAAAAGGTCCATGTTTGTCAACTTTTGCCCTGCCATGCAACGCCAGGTTATTGTACTATCCTACCGATGGGTTGTTAGTAATTACGTAATCTCAGCCAACCACTGCATCCCAGCCAAACAATGAATATTGACTTTTGACAAAAGGTCCATGTTTGTCAACTTTTGCCCTGCCATGCAACGTCAGGTTATGGGACTATGCTACCAATGGGTTGTTACTGATTACGTAATTTCAGCCAAACACTGCATCCCACCCAAACAATGAATATTGACTTTTGACAAAAGGTCCATGTTTGTCAACTTTTGCCCTGCCATGCAAAGTCAGGTTATGGTACTATCCTACCAATGGGTTGTTACTGATTACGTAATCTCAGCCAAACACTGCATCCCACCCAAACAATGAATATTGACTTTTACAAAGGTCCATGTTTGTCAACTTTTGCCTTGCCATGCAACGCCAGGTTATTGTACTATCCTACCGATGGGTTGTTAGTAATTACGTAATCTCAGCCAACCACTGCATCCCACCCAAACAATGAATATTGACTTTTGACAAAAGGTCCATGTTTGTCAACTTTTGCCTTCCGATGCAACGTCAGGTTATGGTACTATCCTACCAATGGGTTGTTACTGATTACGTAATTTCAGCCAACCACTGCATCCCACCCAAACAATGAATATTGACATTTGACAAAAGGTCCATGTGTGTCAACCTTTGCCCTGTCATGTAACGCCAGGTTATGGTACTATCCTACCAATGGGTTGTTACTGATTACGTAATCTCAGCCAAACACTGCATCCCACCCAAACAATGAATATTTACTTTTGACAAAAGGTCCATGTTTGTCATTTTTTGCCTTGCGATGCAACGTCAGGTTATGGAACTATCCTACCAATGGGTTGTTAGTGATTACGTAATCTCAGCCAACCACTGCATCCCACCCAAACAATGAATATTGACATTTGACAAAAGGTACATGTTTGTCAACTTTTGCCTTGCCATGCAACGTCAGGTTATGGTACTATCCTACCAATGGGTTGTTAGTAATTACGTAATCTCAGCCAAACACTGCATCCCACCCAAACAATGAATATTGACTTTTGACAAAAGGTCCATGTTTGTCAAATTTTGCCTTGCGATGCAACGTCAGGTTATGGTACTATCCTACCAATGGGTTGTTACTGATTACGTAATCTCAGCCAAACACTGCATCCCACCCAAACAATGAATATTGACTTTTGACAAAAGGTCCATGTTTGTCAACTTTTGCCTTGCCATGTAACGCCAGGTGATGATACTATCCTACTAATGGGTTGTTACTGATTACGTAATCTCAGCCACACACTGCATCCCACCCAAACAATGAATATTGACTTTTGACAAAAGGTCCATGTTTGTCAACTTTTGCCTTGCCATGCAACGTCAGGTTATGGTACTATCCTACCAATGAGTTGATAGTGATTACGTAATCTCAGCCAAGCACTGCATCCCACCCAAACAATGAATATTGACTTTTGACAAAAGGTCCATGTTTGTCAACCTTTGCCTTGCCATGCAACGTCGGGTTATGGTACCATCCTACCAATGGGTTGATAGTGATTACGTAATCTCAGCAAACCACTGCATCCCACCCAAACAACGAATATTGACATTTGACAAAAGGTCCATGTTTGTCAACCTTTGCCTTGCCATGCAACGTCGGGTTATGGTACCATCCTACCAATGGGTTGTTAGTGATTACGTAATCTCAGCAAACCACTGCATCCCACCCAAACAACGAATATTGACTTTTGACAAAAGGTCCATGTTTGTCAACCTTTGCCTTGCCATGCAACGTCGGGTTATGGTACCATCCTACCAATGGGTTGTTAGTGATTACGTAATCTCAGCCAACCACTGCATCCCACCCAAACAATGAATATTGACTTTTGACAAAAGGACCAGGTTTGTCAACTTTTGCCTTGCCATGTAACGCCGGGTGATGGTACTATCCTACCAATGGGTTGTTAGTGATTACGTTATCTCAGCCAACCACTGCATCCCACCCAAACAATGAATATTGACATTTGAATAAAGGTCCATGTTTGTCAACTTTTGCCTTGCGATGCAAAGTCAGGTTATGATACTATCCTACCAATGGGTTGTTAGTGATTACGTAATCTCAGCCAACCACTGCATCCCACCCAAACAATGAATATTGGCTTTTGAGAAAAGGTCCATGTTTGTCAACTTTTGCCCTGCCATGCAACGTCAGGTTATGATACTATCCTACCAATGGGTTGTTAGTGATTACGTAGTCTCAGCCAACCACTGCATCCCACCCAAACAATGAATATTGACTTTTGACAAAAGGTACATGTTTGTCAATTTTTGCCTTGCGATGCAACGTCAGGTTATGGTACTATCCTACCAATGGGTTGTTACTGATTACGTAATCTCAGCCAAACACTGCATCCCATCCAAACAATGAATATTGACATTTGACAAAAGGTCCATGTTTGTCAACTTTTGCCCTGCCATGCAAAGTCAGGTTATGGTACTATCCTACCAATGGGTTTTTACTGATTACGTAATCTCAGCCAAACACTGCAGCCCACCCAAACAATGAATATTGACTTTTGACAAAAGGTCCATGTTTGTCAACTTTTGCTATGCAATGTAATGTCAGGTTATGATACTATCCTACCAATGGGTTGTTAATGATTACGTAATCTCAGCCAACCACTGCATCCCACCCAAACAATGAATATTGACTTTTGACAAAAGGTCCATGTTTGTCAACTTTTGCCTTGCGATGCAACGTCAGGTTATGGTACTATCCTACCAATGGGTTGTTAGTGATTACGTAATCTCAGCCAAGCACTGCATCCCACCCAAACAATGAATATTGACTTTTGACAAAAGGTCCATATTTGTCAACTTTTGCCTTGCGATGCAACGCCAGGTGATGGTACTATCCAACCAATGGGTTGTTAGTGATTACGTAATCTCAGTCAACCACTGCATCCCTCCCAAACAATGAATATTGACTTTTGACAAAGGGTCCATGTTTGTCAACTTTTGCCCTGCCATGTAACGTCAGGTTATGGTACTATCCTACCAATGGGTTGTTACTGATTACGTAATCTCAGCCAAACACTGCATCCCAACGAAACAATGAATATTGACTTTTGACAAAAGGTCCATGTTTGTCAAATTTTGCCCTGCCATGCAACGTCAGGTTATGGGACTATCCTACCAATGGGTTGTTAGTAATTACGTACTCTCAGCCAAACACTGCACCCACCCAAACAATGAATATTGACTTTTGACAAAAGGTCCATATTTGTCAACTTTTGCCTTGCGATGCAACGCCAGGTGATGGTACTATCCAACCAATGGGTTGTTAGTGATTACGTAATCTCAGTCAACCACTGCATCCCTCCCAAACAATGAATATTGACTTTTGACAAAGGGTCCATGTTTGTCAACTTTTGCCCTGCCATGTAACGTCAGGTTATGGTACTATCCTACCAATGGGTTGTTACTGATTACGTAATCTCAGTCAAACACTGCATCCCACCCAAACAATGAATATTGACATTTGACAAAAGGTCCATGTTTGTCAACTTTTGCCCTGCCATGCAACGTCAGGTTATGGGACTATCCTACCAATGGGTTGTTAGTAATTACGTACTCTCAGCCAAACACTGCATCCCACCCAAACAATGAATATTGACTTTTGACAAAAGGTCCATGTTTGTCAAATTTTGCCCTGCCATGCAACGTCAGGTTATGGTACTATCCTACCAATGGGTTGTTAGTGATTACGTAATCTCAGCCAACCACTGCATCCCACCCAATCAATGAATATTGACTTTTGACAAAAGGTCCATGTTTGTCAATTTTTGCCTTGCGATGCAACGTCAGGTTATGGTACTATCCTACCAATGGGTTGTTAGTAGTTACGTAATCTCAGCCAACCACTGCATCCCACCCAAACAATGAATATTGACTTTTGACAAAAGGTCCATGTTTGTCAACTTTTGCCCTGCCATGCAACGCCAGGTTATTGTACTATCCTACCGATGGGTTGTTAGTAATTACGTAATCTCAGCCAACCACTGCATCCCACCCAAACAATGAATATTGACTTTTGACAAAAGGTCCATGTTTGTCAACTTTTGCCTTCCGATGCAACGTCAGGTTATGGTACTATCCTACCAATGGGTTGTTACTGATTACGGAATCTCAGCCACACACTGCATCCCACCCAAACAATGAATATTGACTTTTGACAAAAGGTCCATGTTTGTCAACTTTTGCCCTGCCATGCAAAGTCAGGTTATGGTACTATCCTACCAATGGGTTGTTACTGATTACGTAATCTCAGCCAAACACTGCATCCCACCCAAACAATGAATATTGACTTTTACAAAGGTCCATGTTTGTCAACTTTTGCCTTGCCATGCAACGCCAGGTTATTGTACTATCCTACCGATGGGTTGTTAGTAATTACGTAATCTCAGCCAACCACTGCATCCCACCCAAACAATGAATATTGACTTTTGACAAAAGGTCCATGTTTGTCAACTTTTGCCTTCCGATGCAACGTCAGGTTATGGTACTATCCTACCAATGGGTTGTTACTGATTACGGAATCTCAGCCACACACTGCATCCCACCCAAACAATGAATATTGACTTTTGACAAAAGGTCCATGTTTGTCAACTTTTGCCTTGCCATGCAACGTCAGGTTATGGTACTATCCTACCAATGAGTTGATAGTGATTACGTAATCTCAGCCAAACACTGCATCCCACCCAAACAATGAATATTGACTTTTGACAAAAGGTCCATGTTTGTCAACCTTTGCCTTGCCATGCAACGTCAGGTTATGGTACCATCCTACCAATGGGTTGATAGTGATTACGTATTCTCAGCAAACCACTGCATCCCACCCAAACAACGAATATTGACATTTGACAAAAGGTCCATGTTTGTCAACCTTTGCCTTGCCATGTAACGCCAGGTGATGGTACTATCCTACCAATGGGTTGATAGTGATTACGTAATCTCAGCCAACCACTGCATCCCACCCAAACAATGATTATTGACATTTGACAAAAGGTCCATGTTTGTCAACTTTTGCCTTGCGATGCAACGTCAGGTTATGATACTATCCTACCAATGGGTTGTTAGTGATTACGTAATCTCAGCCAACCACTGCATCCCACCCAAACAATGAATATTGACTTTTGACAAAAGGACCATGTTTGTCAACTTTTGCCCTGCCATGCAACGTCAGGTTATGATACTATCCTACCAATGGGTTGTTAGTGATTACGTAGTCTCAGCCAACCACTGCATCCCACCCAAACAATGAATATTGACTTTTGACAAAAGGTCCATGTTTGTCAATTTTTGCCTTGCGATGCAACGTCAGGTTATGGTACTATCCTACCAATGGGTTGTTACTGATTACGTAATCTCAGCCAAACACTGCATCCCATCCAAACAATGAATATTGACATTTGACAAAAGGTCCATGTTTGTCAACTTTTGCCCTGCCATGCAAAGTCAGGTTATGGTACTATCCTACCAATGGGTTTTTACTGATTACGTAATCTCAGCCAAACACTGCAGCCCACCCAAACAATGAATATTGACTTTTGACAAAAGGTCCATGTTTGTCAACTTTTGCTATGCAATGTAATGTCAGGTTATGATACTATCCTACCAATGGGTTGTTAATGATTACGTAATCTCAGCCAACCACTGCATCCCACCCAAACAATGAATATTGACTTTTGACAAAAGGTCCATGTTTGTCAACTTTTGCCTTGCGATGTAACGTCAGGTTATGGTACTATCCTACCAATGGGTTGTTAGTGATTACGTAATCTCAGCCAAGTACTGCATCCCACCCAAACAATGAATATTGACTTTTGACAAAAGGTCCATGTTTGTCAACTTTTGCCTTGCCATGTAACGCCAGGTGATGGTACTATCCTACCAATGGGTTGTTAGTGATTGCGTAATCTCAGCCAACCACTGCATCCCACCCCAACAATGTATATTGACTTTTGACAAAAGGTCCATATTTGTCAACTTTTGCCTTGCGATGCAACGCCAGGTGATGGTACTATCCAACCAATGGGTTGTTAGTGATTACGTAATCTCAGTCAACCACTGCATCCCTCCCAAACAATGAATATTGACTTTTGACAAAGGGTCCATGTTTGTCAACTTTTGCCCTGCCATGTAACGTCAGGTTATGGTACTATCCTACCAATGGGTTGTTACTGATTACGTAATCTCAGCCAACCACTGCATCCCACCCAAACAATGAATATTGACTTTTGACAAAAGGTCCATGTTTGTCAACTTTTGCCCTGCCATGCAACGTCAGGTTATGGGACTATCCTACCAATGGGTTGTTAGTAATTACGTACTCTCAGCCAAACACTGCATCCCACCCAAACAATGAATATTGACTTTTGACAAAAGGTCCATGTTTGTCAACTTTTGCCCTGCCATGCAACGTCAGGTTATGGGACTATCCTACCAATGGGTTGTTACTGATTACGTAATTTCAGCCAAGCACTGCATCCCCCCCAAACAATGAATATTGACTTTTGACAAAAGGTCCATGTTTGTCAACTTTTGCCCTGCCATGCAACGTCAGGTTATGGTACTATCCTACCAATGGGTTGTTAGTAATTACGTAATCTCAGCCAACCACTGCATCCCACCCAAACAATGAATATTGACTTTTACAAAGGTCCATGTTTGTCAACTTTTGCCTTGCCATGCAACGCCAGGTTATTGTACTATCCTACCGATGGGTTGTTAGTAATTACGTAATCTCAGCCAACCACTGCATCCCAGACAAACAATGAATATTGACTTTTGACAAAAGGTCCATGTTTGTCAACTTTTGCCTTGCCATGCAACGTCAGGTTATGGTACTATCCTACCAATAGGTTGTTACTGATTACGTAATTTCAGCCAACCACTGCATCCCACCCAAACAATGAATATTGACATTTGACAAAAGGTCCATGTGTGTCAACCTTTGCCCTGTCATGTAACGTCAGGTTATGGTACTATCCTACCAATGGGTTGTTACTGATTACGTAATCTCAGCCAAACACTGCATCCCACCCAAACAATGAATATTTACTTTTGACAAAAGGTCCATGTTTGTCAACTTTTGCCCTGCCATGCAACGTCAGGTTATGGAACTATCCTACCAATGGGTTGTTACTGATTACGTAATCTCAGCCAACCACTGCATCCCACCCAAACAATGAATATTGACATTTGACAAAAGGTTTATGTTTGTCAACTTTTGCCTTGCGAGGTAACGTCTGGTTATGATACTATCCTACCAATGGGTTGATAGTGATTACGTAATCTCAGCCAACCACTGCATCCCACCCAAACAATGAATATTGAATTTTGACAAAAGGTCCATGTTTGTCAACTTTTGCCTTCCGATGCAACGTCAGGTTATGGTACTATCCCACCAATGGGTTGTTACTGATTACGTAATCTCAGCCAAACACTGCATCCTACCCAAACAATGAATATTGACATTTGACAAAAGGTACATGTTTGTCAACTTTTGCCTTGCGATGTAACGTCAGGTTATGATACTATCCTACCAATGGGTTGATAGTTATTACGTAATCTCAGCCAACCACTGCATCCCACCCAAACAATGAATATTGACTTTTGACAAAAGGTCCATGTTTGTCAACTTTTGCCTTCCGATGCAACGTCAGGTTATGGTACTATCCCACCAATGGGTTGTTACTGATTACGTAATCTCAGCCAAACACTGCATCCCACCCAAACAATGGATATTGACTTTTGACAAAAGGTCCATGTTTGTCAACTTTTACCCTGCCATGTTACGTCAGGTTATGATTCTTTCCTATCAATGGGTTGTTAGTGATTACGTAATCTCAGTCAGCCACCACATCCCACCCAAACAATGAATATTGACATTTGACAAAAGGTCCATGTTTGTCAACTTTTGCCATGCCATGTAACGCCAGGTGATGGTACTATCCTACCAATGGGTTGTTACTGATTACGTAATCCCAGCCAACCACTGCAACGCACCCAAACAATGAATATTGACTTTTGACAAAAGGTCCATGTTTGTCAACTTTTGCCCTGCCAGGTTACGTCAGGTTATGATACTATACTACCAATGGGATGTTACTGATTACGTAATCTCAGCCAAACACTGCATCCCACACAAACAATGAATATTGACTTTTGACAAAAGGTCCATGTTTGTCAACTTTTGCCCTGCCATGTTACGTCAGGTTATGATACTATCCTACCAATGGGTTGTTAGTGTTTACGTAATCTCAGTCAGCCACCACATCCCAACCAAACAATGAATATTGACATTTGACAAAAGGTCCATATTTGTCAACTTTTGCCTTGCCATGTAACGCCAGGTGATAGTACTATCCTACCAATGGGTTGTTACTGATTACGTAATCTCAGCCAACCACTGCATCCCACCCAAACAATGAATATTGACATTTGACAAAAGGTCCATGTTTGTCAACCTTTGCCTTGCCATGTAACGCCAGGTGATGGTACTATCCTACCAATGGGTTGATAGTGATTACGTAATCTCAGCCAACCACTGCATCCCACCCAAACAATGAATATTGACATGTGACAAAAGGTCCATGTTTGTCAACTTTTGCCTTGCGATGCAACTTCAGGTTATGATACTATCCTACCAATGGGTTGTTAGTGATTACGTAATCTCAGCCAACCACTGCATCCCACCCAAACAATGAATATTGACTTTTGACAAAAGGACCATGTTTGTCAACCTTTGCCTTGCGATGCAAAGTCAGGTTATGATACTATCCTACCAATGGGTTGTTAGTGATTACGTAATCTCAGCCAACCACTGCATCCCACCCAAACAATGAATATTGACTTTTGACAAAAGGTCCATGTTTGTCAACTTTTGCCCTGCCATGCAACGTCAGGTTATGATACTATCCTACCAATGGGTTGTTAGTGATTACGTAGTCTCAGCCAACCACTGCATCCCACCCAAACAATGAATATTGACTTTTGACAAAAGGTCCATGTTTGACAATTTTTGCCTTGCGATGCAACGTCAGGTTATGGTACTATCCTACCAATGGGTTGTTACTGATTACGTAATCTCAGCCAAACACTGCATCCCAACCAAACAATGAATATTGACTTTTGACAAAAGGTCCATGTTTGTCAACTTTTGCCCTGCCATGCAACGTCAGGTTATGGTACTATCCTACCAATGGGTTGTTACTGATTACGTAATCTTAGCCAACCACTGCATCCCACCCAAACAATGAATATTGACATTTGACAAAAGGTCCATGTTTGTCAAATTTTGACCTTCCATGTAACGTAAGGTTATGGTACTATCCTACCAATGGGTTGTTACTTATTACGTAATCTCAGCCAACCACTGCATCCCACCCAAACAATGAATATTGACATTTGACAAAAGGTCCATGTTTGTCAGCTTTTGACCTGCCATGCAAAGTCAGGTTATGGTACTATCCTACCAATGGGTTGTTACTGATTACGTAATCTCAGCCAAACACTGCATCCCACCCAAACAATTAATATTTACTTTTGACAAAAGGTCCATGTTTGTCAACTTTTGCTATGCAATGTAACGTCAGGTTATGATACTATCCTACCAATGGGTTGTTAATGATTACGTTATCTCAGCCAACCACTGCATCCCACCCAAACAATGAATATTGACTTTTGACAATAGGTCCATGTTTGTCAACTTTTGCCCTGCCATGCAACGTCAGGTTATGGGACTATCCTACCAATGGGTTGTTACTGATTACGTAATTTCAGCCAACAACTGCATCCCACCCAAACAATGAATATTTACTTTTGACAAAAGGTCCATGTTTGTCAAATTTTGCCCTGCCATGCAACGTCAGGTTATGGTACTATCCTACCAATGGGTTGTTAGTAATTACATAATCTCAGCCAACCACTGCATCCCACCCAAACAATGAATATTGACTGTTGACAAAGGTCCATGTTTGTCAACTTTTGCCTTGCAATGCAACGCCAGGTTATGGTACTATCCTACCAATGGGTTGTTAGTGATTACGTAATCTCAGCCAAGCACTGCATCCCACCCAAACAATGAATATTGACTTTTGACAAAAGGTCCATGTTTGTCAACTTTTGCCTTGCCATGCAACGTCAGGTTATGTTACTATCCTACCAATAGGTTGTTACTGATTACGTAATTTCAGCCAACCACTGCATCCCACCCAAACAATGAATATTGACTTTTGACAAAAGGTCCATGTGGGTCAACCTTTGCCCTGTCATGTAACGTCAGGTTATGGTACTATCCTACCAATGGGTTGTTACTAATTACGTAATCTCAGCCAAAAACTGCATCCCACCCAAACAATGAATATTGACTTTTGACAAAGGTCCATGTTTGTCAACTTTTGCCTTGCGATGTAACGTCAGGTTATGATACTATCCTACCAATGGGTTGTTACTGATTACGTAATCTCAGCCAACCACTGCATCCCAGCCAAACAATGAATATTGACTTTTGACAAAAGGTCCATGTTTGTCAACTTTTGCCTTGCGATGCAACGTCAGGTTATGGTACTATCCTACCAATGGGTTGATAGTGATAACGTAATCTAAGCCAACCACTGCATCCCACCCAAACAATGAATATTGACTTTTGACAAAAGGTCCATGTTTGTCAACCTTTGCCTTGCGATGCAACGTAAGGTGATGGTACTATCCTACCAATGGGTTGTTAGTGATTACGTAGTCTCAGCCAAACACTGCATCCCACCCAAACAATGAATATTTACTTTTGACAAAAGGTCCATGTTTGTCAACTTTTGCCTTGCGATGCAACGTCAGGTTATGGTACTATCCTACCAATGGGTTGTTACTGATTACGTAATCTCAGCCAACCACTGCATCCCACCCAAACAATGAATATTGACATTTGACAAAAGGTACATGTTTGTCAACTTTTGCCTTACGAGGTAACGTCAGGTTATGATACTATCCTACCAATGGGTTGATAGTGATTACGTAATCTCAGCCAACCACTGCATCCCACCCAAACAATGAATATTGACTTTTGACAAAAGGTCCATGTTTGTCAACTTTTGCCTTCCGATGCAACGTCAGGTTATGGTACTATCCCACCAATGGGTTGTAACTGATTACGTAATCTCAGCCAAACACTGCATCCCACCCAAACAATGAATATTGACATTTGACAAAAGGTCCATGTTTGTCAACTTTTGCCTTGCCATGTAACGCCAGGTGATAGTACTATCCTACCAATGGGTTGTTACTGATTACGTAATCTCAGCCAACCACTGCATCCCACCCAAACAATGAATATTGACATTTGACAAAAGGTCCATGTTTGTCAACCTTTGCCTTGCCATGTAACGCCAGGTGATGGTACTATCCTACCAATGGGTTGATAGTGATTACGTAATCTCAGCCAACCACTGCATCCCACCCAAACAAAGAATATTGACATGTGACAAAAGGTCCATGTTTGTCAACTTTTGCCTTGCGATGCAACTTCAGGTTATGATACTATCCTACCAATGGGTTGTTAGTGATTACGTAATCTCAGCCAACCACTGCATCCCACCCAAACAATGAATATTGACTTTTGACAAAAGGACCATGTTTGTCAACTTTTGCCTTGCCATGTAACGCCGGGTGATGGTACTATCCTACCAATGGGTTGTTAGTGATTACGTAATCTCAGCCAAACACTGCATCCCACCCAAACAATGAATATTGACTTTTGACAAAAGGTCCATGTTTGTCAACTTTTGCTATGCAATGTAACGTCAGGTTATGATACTATCCTACCAATGGGTTGTTAATGATTACGTAATCTCAGCCAACCACTGCATCCCACCCAAACAATGAATATTGACTTTTGACAAAAGGTCCATGTTTGTCAACTTTTGCCTTGCGATGCAACGTCAGGTTATGGTACTATCCTACCAATGGGTTGTTAGTGATTATGTAATCTCAGCCAAGCACTGCATCCCACCCAAACAATGAATATTGACTTTTGACAAAAGGTCCATGTTTGTCAACTTTTGCCTTGCCATGTTACGTCAGGTTATGGTACTATCCTACCAATGGGTTGTTAGTGATTACGTAATCTCAGCCAACCACTGCATCCCACCCAAACAATGAATATTGACATTTGACAAAAGGTCCATGTTTGTTAACTTTTGCCTTGCGATGCAACGTCAGGTTATGATACTATCCTACCAATGGGTTGTTAGTGATTACGTAATCTCAGCCAACCACTGCATCCCACCCAAACAATGAATATTGACTTTTGACAAAAGGTCCATGTTTGTCAACATTTGCCTTGCGATGCAACGCCAGGTGATGGTACTATCCAACCAATGGGTTGTTAGTGATTACGTAATCTCAGTCAACCACTGCATCCCTCCCAAACAATGAATATTGACTTTTGACAAAGGGTCCATGTTTGTCAACTTTTGCCCTGCCATGTAACGTCAGGTTATGGTACTATCCTACCAATGGGTTGTTACTGATTACGTAATCTCAGCCAAACACTGCATCCCACCCAAACAATGAATATTGACTTTTGACAAAAGGTCCATGTTTGTCAACCTTTGCCCTGCAATGCAACGTCAGGATATGGGACTATCCTACCAATGGGTTGTTACTGATTACGTAATTTCAGCCAACCACTGCATCCCACCCAAACAATGAATATTTACTTTTGACAAAAGGTCCATGTTTGTCAACTTTTGCCTTGCCATGCAACGTCAGGTTATGGTACTATCCTACCAATGGGTTGTTAGTAATAACGTAATCTCAGCCAACCACTGCATCCCACCCAAACAAATAATATTGACTTTTGACAATAGGTCCATGTTTGTCAACTTTTGCCTTGCCATGCAACGTCAGGTTATGGTACTATCCCACCAATGGATTGTTAGTAATTACGTAATCTCAGCCAACCACTGCATCCCACCCAAACAATGAATATTGACTTTTGACAAAGGTCCATGTTTGTCAACTTTTGCCTTGCCATGCAACGTCAGGTTATGGTACTATCCTACCAATGGGTTGTTAGTAATTACGTAATTTCAGCCAAACACTGCATCCCACCCAAACAATGAATATTGACTTTTGACAAAAGGTCCTTGTTTGTCAACTTTTGCCCTGCCATGCAACGTCAGGTTATGGTACTATCCTACCAATGGGTTGTTACTGATTACGTAATCTCAGCCAACCACTGCATCCCACCCAAACAGTGAATATTGACTTTTGACAAAGGTCCATGTTTGTCAACCTTTGCCTTGCCATGCAACGCCAGGTTATTGTACTATCCTACCGATGGGTTGTTAGTAATTACGTAATCTCAGCCAACCACTGCATCCCAGCCAAACAATGAATATTGACTTTTGACAAAAGGTCCATGTTTGTCAACTTTTGCCTTGCCATGCAACGTCAGGTTATGGTACTATCCCACCAATAGGTTGTTACTGATTACGTAATTTCAGCCAACCACTGCATCCCACCCAAACAATGAATATTGACATTTGACAAAAGGTCCATGTTTGTCAACCTTTGCCTTGCGATGCAACGTCAGGTTATGGTACTATCCCACCAATGGGTTGTTACTGATTACGTAATCTCAGCCAAACACTGCATCCCACCCAAACAATGAATATTGACTTTTGACAAAAGGTCCATGTTTGTCAACTTTTGCCTTGCCATGTAACGTCAGGTTATGATACTATCCTACCAATGGGTTGTTACTGATTACGTAATCTCAGCCAACCACTGCATCCCACCCAAACAATGAATATTGACTTTTGACAAAAGGTCCATGTTTGTCAAACTTTGCCTTGCCATGTAACGCCAGGTGATGGTACTATCCTACCAATGGGTTGATAGTGATTACGTAATCTCAGCCAACCACTGCATCCCACCCAAACAATGAATATTGACATGTGACAAAAGGTCCATGTTTGTCAACTTTTGCCTTGCGATGCAACTTCAGGTTATGATACTATCCTACCAATGGGTTGTTAGTGATTACGTAATCTCAGCCAACCACTGCATCCCACCCAAACAATGAATATTGACTTTTGACAAAAGGACCATGTTTGTCAACCTTTGCCTTGCGATGCAAAGTCAGGTTATGATACTATCCTACCAATGGGTTGTTAGTGATTACGTAATCTCAGCCAACCACTGCATCCCACCCAAACAATGAATATTGACTTTTGACAAAAGGTCCATGTTTGTCAACCTTTGCCCTGCCATGCAACGTCAGGTTATGATACTATCCTACCAATGGGTTGTTAGTGATTACGTAGTCTCAGCCAACCACTGCATCCCACCCAAACAATGAATATTGACTTTTGACAAAAGGTCCATGTTTGACAATTTTTGCCTTGCGATGCAACGTCAGGTTATGGTACTATCCTACCAATGGGTTGTTACTGATTACGTAATCTCAGCCAAACACTGCATCCCAACCAAACAATGAATATTGACTTTTGACAAAAGGTCCATGTTTGTCAACTTTTGCCCTGCCATGCAACGTCAGGTTATGGTACTATCCTACCAATGGGTTGTTACTGATTACGTAATCTCAGCCAACCACTGCATCCCACCCAAACAATGAATATTGACATTTGACAAAAGGTCCATGTTTGTCAAATTTTGACCTTCCATGTAACGTAAGGTTATGGTACTATCCTACCAATGGGTTGTTACTTATTACGTAATCTCAGCCAACCACTGCATCCCACCCAAACAATGAATATTGACATTTGACAAAAGGTCCATGTTTGTCAGCTTTTGACCTGCCATGCAAAGTCAGGTTATGGTACTATCCTACCAATGGGTTGTTACTGATTACGTAATCTCAGCCAAACACTGCATCCCACCCAAACAATTAATATTTACTTTTGACAAAAGGTCCATGTTTGTCAACTTTTGCTATGCAATGTAACGTCAGGTTATGATACTATCCTACCAATGGGTTGTTAATGATTACGTTATCTCAGCCAACCACTGCATCCCACCCAAACAATGAATATTGACTTTTGACAATAGGTCCATGTTTGTCAACTTTTGCCCTGCCATGCAACGTCAGGTTATGGGACTATCCTACCAATGGGTTGTTACTGATTACGTAATTTCAGCCAACAACTGCATCCCACCCAAACAATGAATATTTACTTTTGACAAAAGGTCCATGTTTGTCAACTTTTGCCCTGCCATGCAACGTCAGGTTATGGTACTATCCTACCAATGGGTTGTTAGTAATTACGTAATCTCAGCCAACCACTGCATCCCACCCAAACAATGAATATTGACTGTTGACAAAGGTCCATGTTTGTCAACTTTTGCCTTGCAATGCAACGCCAGGTTATGGTACTATCCTACCAATGGGTTGTTAGTGATTACGTAATCTCAGCCAAGCACTGCATCCCACCCAAACAATGAATATTGACTTTTGACAAAAGGTCCATGTTTGTCAACTTTTGCCTTGCCATGCAACGTCAGGTTATGGTACTATCCTACCAATAGGTTGTTACTGATTACGTAATTTCAGCCAACCACTGCATCCCACCCAAACAATGAATATTGACTTTTGACAAAAGGTCCATGTGGGTCAACCTTTGCCCTGTCATGTAACGTCAGGTTATGGTACTATCCTACCAATGGGTTGTTACTAATTACGTAATCTCAGCCAAAAACTGCATCCCACCCAAACAATGAATATTGACTTTTGACAAAGGTCCATGTTTGTCAACTTTTGCCTTGCGATGTAACGTCAGGTTATGATACTATCCTACCAATGGGTTGTTACTGATTACGTAATCTCAGCCAACCACTGCATCCCAGCCAAACAATGAATATTGACTTTTGACAAAAGGTCCATGTTTGTCAACTTTTGCCTTGCGATGCAACGTCAGGTTATGGTACTATCCTACCAATGGGTTGATAGTGATAACGTAATCTAAGCCAACCACTGCATCCCACCCAAACAATGAATATTGACTTTTGACAAAAGGTCCATGTTTGTCAACCTTTGCCTTGCGATGCAACGTAAGGTGATGGTACTATCCTACCAATGGGTTGTTACTGATTACGTAATCTCAGCCAAACACTGCATCCCACCCAAACAATGAATATTTACTTTTGACAAAAGGTCCATGTTTGTCAACTTTTGCCTTGCGATGCAACGTCAGGTTATGGTACTATCCTACCAATGGGTTGTTACTGATTACGTAATCTCAGCCAACCACTGCATCCCACCCAAACAATGAATATTGACATTTGACAAAAGGTACATGTTTGTCAACTTTTGCCTTACGAGGTAACGTCAGGTTATGATACTATCCTACCAATGGGTTGATAGTGATTACGTAATCTCAGCCAACCACTGCATCCCACCCAAACAATGAATATTGACTTTTGACAAAAGGTCCATGTTTGTCAACTTTTGCCTTCCGATGCAACGTCAGGTTATGGTACTATCCCACCAATGGGTTGTAACTGATTACGTAATCTCAGCCAAACACTGCATCCCACCCAAACAATGAATATTGACATTTGACAAAAGGTCCATGTTTGTCAACTTTTGCCTTGCCATGTAACGCCAGGTGATAGTACTATCCTACCAATGGGTTGTTACTGATTACGTAATCTCAGCCAACCACTGCATCCCACCCAAACAATGAATATTGACATTTGACAAAAGGTCCATGTTTGTCAACCTTTGCCTTGCCATGTAACGCCAGGTGATGGTACTATCCTACCAATGGGTTGATAGTGATTACGTAATCTCAGCCAACCACTGCATCCCACCCAAACAAAGAATATTGACATGTGACAAAAGGTCCATGTTTGTCAACTTTTGCCTTGCGATGCAACTTCAGGTTATGATAATATCCTACCAATGGGTTGTTAGTGATTACGTAATCTCAGCCAACCACTGCATCCCACCCAAACAATGAATATTGACTTTTGACAAAAGGACCATGTTTGTCAACTTTTGCCTTGCCATGTAACGCCGGGTGATGGTACTATCCTACCAATGGGTTGTTAGTGATTACGTAATCTCAGCCAAACACTGCATCCCACCCAAACAATGAATATTGACTTTTGACAAAAGGTCCATGTTTGTCAACTTTTGCTATGCAATGTAACGTCAGGTTATGATACTATCCTACCAATGGGTTGTTAATGATTACGTAATCTCAGCCAACCACTGCATCCCACCCAAACAATGAATATTGACTTTTGACAAAAGGTCCATGTTTGTCAACTTTTGCCTTGCGATGCAACGTCAGGTTATGGTACTATCCTACCAATGGGTTGTTAGTGATTATGTAATCTCAGCCAAGCACTGCATCCCACCCAAACAATGAATATTGACTTTTGACAAAAGGTCCATGTTTGTCAACTTTTGCCTTGCCATGTTACGTCAGGTTATGGTACTATCCTACCAATGGGTTGTTAGTGATTACGTAATCTCAGCCAACCACTGCATCCCACCCAAACAATGAATATTGACATTTGACAAAAGGTCCATGTTTGTTAACTTTTGCCTTGCGATGCAACGTCAGGTTATGATACTATCCTACCAATGGGTTGTTAGTGATTACGTAATCTCAGCCAACCACTGCATCCCACCCAAACAATGAATATTGACTTTTGACAAAAGGTCCATGTTTGTCAACATTTGCCTTGCGATGCAACGCCAGGTGATGGTACTATCCAACCAATGGGTTGTTAGTGATTACGTAATCTCAGTCAACCACTGCATCCCTCCCAAACAATGAATATTGACTTTTGACAAAGGGTCCATGTTTGTCAACTTTTGCCCTGCCATGTAACGTCAGGTTATGGTACTATCCTACCAATGGGTTGTTACTGATTACGTAATCTCAGCCAACCACTGCATCCCACCCAAACAATGAATATTGACTTTTGACAAAAGGTCCATGTTTGTCAACCTTTGCCCTGCAATGCAACGTCAGGATATGGGACTATCCTACCAATGGGTTGTTACTGATTACGTAATTTCAGCCAACCACTGCATCCCACCCAAACAATGAATATTTACTTTTGACAAAAGGTCCATGTTTGTCAACTTTTGCCTTGCCATGCAACGTCAGGTTATGGTACTATCCTACCAATGGGTTGTTAGTAATAACGTAATCTCAGCCAACCACTGCATCCCACCCAAACAAATAATATTGACTTTTGACAATAGGTCCATGTTTGTCAACTTTTGCCTTGCCATGCAACGTCAGGTTATGGTACTATCCCACCACTGGATTGTTTGTAATTACGTAATCTCAGCCAACCACTGCATCCCACCCAAACAATGAATATTGACTTTTGACAAAGGTCCATGTTTGTCAACTTTTGCCTTGCCATGCAACGTCAGGTTATGGTACTATCCTACCAATGGGTTGTTAGTAATTACGTAATCTCAGCCAAACACTGCATCCCACCCAAACAATGAATATTGACTTTTGACAAAAGGTCCTTGTTTGTCAACCTTTGCCTTGCCATGTAACGCCAGGTGATGGTACTATCCTACCAATGGGTTGATAGTGATTACGTAATCTCAGCCAACCACTGCATCCCACCCAAACAATGAATATTGACATGTGACAAAAGGTCCATGTTTGTCAACTTTTGCCTTGCGATGCAACTTCAGGTTATGATACTATCCTACCAATGGGTTGTTAGTGATTACGTAATCTCAGCCAACCACTGCATCCCACCCAAACAATGAATATTGACTTTTGACAAAAGGACCATGTTTGTCAACCTTTGCCTTGCGATGCAAAGTCAGGTTATGATACTATCCTACCAATGGGTTGTTAGTGATTACGTAATCTCAGCCAACCACTGCATCCCACCCAAACAATGAATATTGACTTTTGACAAAAGGTCCATGTTTGTCAACTTTTGCCCTGCCATGCAACGTCAGGTTATGATACTATCCTACCAATGGGTTGTTAGTGATTACGTAGTCTCAGCCAACCACTGCATCCCACCCAAACAATGAATATTGACTTTTGACAAAAGGTCCATGTTTGACAATTTTTGCCTTGCGATGCAACGTCAGGTTATGGTACTATCCTACCAATGGGTTGTTACTGATTACGTAATCTCAGCCAAACACTGCATCCCAACCAAACAATGAATATTGACTTTTGACAAAAGGTCCATGTTTGTCAACTTTTGCCCTGCCATGCAACGTCAGGTTATGGTACTATCCTACCAATGGGTTGTTACTGATTACGTAATCTCAGCCAACCACTGCATCCCACCCAAACAATGAATATTGACATTTGACAAAAGGTCCATGTTTGTCAAATTTTGACCTTCCATGTAACGTAAGGTTATGGTACTATCCTACCAATGGGTTGTTACTTATTACGTAATCTCAGCCAACCACTGCATCCCACCCAAACAATGAATATTGACATTTGACAAAAGGTCCATGTTTGTCAGCTTTTGACCTGCCATGCAAAGTCAGGTTATGGTACTATCCTACCAATGGGTTGTTACTGATTACGTAATCTCAGCCAAACACTGCATCCCACCCAAACAATTAATATTTACTTTTGACAAAAGGTCCATGTTTGTCAACTTTTGCTATGCAATGTAACGTCAGGTTATGATACTATCCTACCAATGGGTTGTTAATGATTACGTTATCTCAGCCAAGCACTGCATCCCACCCAAACAATGAATATTGACTTTTGACAATAGGTCCATGTTTGTCAACTTTTGCCCTGCCATGCAACGTCAGGTTATGGGACTATCCTACCAATGGGTTGTTACTGATTACGTAATTTCAGCCAACAACTGCATCCCACCCAAACAATGAATATTTACTTTTGACAAAAGGTCCATGTTTGTCAACTTTTGCCCTGCCATGCAACGTCAGGTTATGGTACTATCCTACCAATGGGTTGTTAGTAATTACGTAATCTCAGCCAACCACTGCATCCCACCCAAACAATGAATATTGACTGTTGACAAAGGTCCATGTTTGTCAACTTTTGCCTTGCAATGCAACGCCAGGTTATGGTACTATCCTACCAATGGGTTGTTAGTGATTACGTAATCTCAGCCAAGCACTGCATCCCACCCAAACAATGAATATTGACTTTTGACAAAAGGTCCATGTTTGTCAACTTTTGCCTTGCCATGCAACGTCAGGTTATGGTACTATCCTACCAATAGGTTGTTACTGATTACGTAATTTCAGCCAACCACTGCATCCCACCCAAACAATGAATATTGACTTTTGACAAAAGGTCCATGTGGGTCAACCTTTGCCCTGTCATGTAACGTCAGGTTATGGTACTATCCTACCAATGGGTTGTTACTAATTACGTAATCTCAGCCAAAAACTGCATCCCACCCAAACAATGAATATTGACTTTTGACAAAGGTCCATGTTTGTCAACTTTTGCCTTGCGATGTAACGTCAGGTTATGATACTATCCTACCAATGGGTTGTTACTGATTACGTAATCTCAGCCAACCACTGCATCCCAGCCAAACAATGAATATTGACTTTTGACAAAAGGTCCATGTTTGTCAACTTTTGCCTTGCGATGCAACGTCAGGTTATGGTACTATCCTACCAATGGGTTGATAGTGATAACGTAATCTAAGCCAACCACTGCATCCCACCCAAACAATGAATATTGACTTTTGACAAAAGGTCCATGTTTGTCAACCTTTGCCTTGCGATGCAACGTAAGGTGATGGTACTATCCTACCAGTGGGTTGTTACTGATTACGTAATCTCAGCCAAACACTGCATCCCACCCAAACAATGAATATTTACTTTTGACAAAAGGTCCATGTTTGTCAACTTTTGCCTTGCGATGCAACGTCAGGTTATGGTACTATCCTACCAATGGGTTGTTACTGATTACGTAATCTCAGCCAAACACTGCATCCCACCCAAACAATGAATATTGACATTTGACAAAAGGTACATGTTTGTCAACTTTTGCCTTACGAGGTAACGTCAGGTTATGATACTATCCTACCAATGGGTTGATAGTGATTACGTAATCTCAGCCAACCACTGCATCCCACCCAAACAATGAATATTGACTTTTGACAAAAGGTCCATGTTTGTCAACTTTTGCCTTCCGATGCAACGTCAGGTTATGGTACTATCCCACCAATGGGTTGTAACTGATTACGTAATCTCAGCCAAACACTGCATCCCACCCAAACAATGAATATTGACATTTGACAAAAGGTCCATGTTTGTCAACTTTTGCCTTGCCATGTAACGCCAGGTGATAGTACTATCCTACCAATGGGTTGTTACTGATTACGTAATCTCAGCCAACCACTGCATCCCACCCAAACAATGAATATTGACATTTGACAAAAGGTCCATGTTTGTCAACCTTTGCCTTGCCATGTAACGCCAGGTGATGGTACTATCCTACCAATGGGTTGATAGTGATTACGTAATCTCAGCCAACCACTGCATCCCACCCAAACAAAGAATATTGACATGTGACAAAAGGTCCATGTTTGTCAACTTTTGCCTTGCGATGCAACTTCAGGTTATGATACTATCCTACCAATGGGTTGTTAGTGATTACGTAATCTCAGCCAACCACTGCATCCCACCCAAACAATGAATATTGACTTTTGACAAAAGGACCATGTTTGTCAACTTTTGCCTTGCCATGTAACGCCGGGTGATGGTACTATCCTACCAATGGGTTGTTAGTGATTACGTAATCTCAGCCAAACACTGCATCCCACCCAAACAATGAATATTGACTTTTGACAAAAGGTCCATGTTTGTCAACTTTTGCTATGCAATGTAACGTCAGGTTATGATACTATCCTACCAATGGGTTGTTAATGATTACGTAATCTCAGCCAACCACTGCATCCCACCCAAACAATGAATATTGACTTTTGACAAAAGGTCCATGTTTGTCAACTTTTGCCTTGCGATGCAACGTCAGGTTATGGTACTATCCTACCAATGGGTTGTTAGTGATTATGTAATCTCAGCCAAGCACTGCATCCCACCCAAACAATGAATATTGACTTTTGACAAAAGGTCCATGTTTGTCAACTTTTGCCTTGCCATGTTACGTCAGGTTATGGTACTATCCTACCAATGGGTTGTTAGTGATTACGTAATCTCAGCCAACCACTGCATCCCACCCAAACAATGAATATTGACATTTGACAAAAGGTCCATGTTTGTTAACTTTTGCCTTGCGATGCAACGTCAGGTCATGATACTATCCTACCAATGGGTTGTTAGTGATTACGTAATCTCAGCCAACCACTGCATCCCACCCAAACAATGAATATTGACTTTTGACAAAAGGTCCATGTTTGTCAACATTTGCCTTGCGATGCAACGCCAGGTGATGGTACTATCCAACCAATGGGTTGTTAGTGATTACGTAATCTCAGTCAACCACTGCATCCCTCCCAAACAATGAATATTGACTTTTGACAAAGGGTCCATGTTTGTCAACTTTTGCCCTGCCATGTAACGTCAGGTTATGGTACTATCCTACCAATGGGTTGTTACTGATTACGTAATCTCAGCCAAACACTGCATCCCACCCAAACAATGAATATTGACTTTTGACAAAAGGTCCATGTTTGTCAACCTTTGCCCTGCAATGCAACGTCAGGATATGGGACTATCCTACCAATGGGTTGTTACTGATTACGTAATTTCAGCCAACCACTGCATCCCACCCAAACAATGAATATTTACTTTTGACAAAAGGTCCATGTTTGTCAACTTTTGCCTTGCCATGCAACGTCAGGTTATGGTACTATCCTACCAATGGGTTGTTAGTAATAACGTAATCTCAGCCAACCACTGCATCCCACCCAAACAAATAATATTGACTTTTGACAATAGGTCCATGTTTGTCAACTTTTGCCTTGCCATGCAACGTCAGGTTATGGTACTATCCCACCAATGGATTGTTAGTAATTACGTAATCTCAGCCAACCACTGCATCCCACCCAAACAATGAATATTGACTTTTGACAAAGGTCCATGTTTGTCAACTTTTGCCTTGCCATGCAACGTCAGGTTATGGTACTATCCTACCAATGGGTTGTTAGTAATTACGTAATCTCAGCCAAACACTGCATCCCACCCAAACAATGAATATTGACTTTTGACAAAAGGTCCTTGTTTGTCAACTTTTGCCCTGCCATGCAACGTCAGGTTATGGTACTATCCTACCAATGGGTTGTTACTGATTACGTAATCTCAGCCAACCACTGCATCCCACCCAAACAGTGAATATTGACTTTTGACAAAGGTCCATGTTTGTCAACCTTTGCCTTGCCATGCAACGCCAGGTTATTGTACTATCCTACCGATGGGTTGTTAGTAATTACGTAATCTCAGCCAACCACTGCATCCCAGCCAAACAATGAATATTGACTTTTGACAAAAGGTCCATGTTTGTCAACTTTTGCCTTGCCATGCAACGTCAGGTTATGGTACTATCCCACCAATAGGTTGTTACTGATTACGTAATTTCAGCCAACCACTGCATCCCACCCAAACAATGAATATTGACATTTGACAAAAGGTCCATGTTTGTCAACCTTTGCCTTGCGATGCAACGTCAGGTTATGGTACTATCCCACCAATGGGTTGTTACTGATTACGTAATCTCAGCCAAACACTGCATCCCACCCAAACAATGAATATTGACTTTTGACAAAAGGTCCATGTTTGTCAACTTTTGCCTTGCCATGTAACGTCAGGTTATGATACTATCCTACCAATGGGTTGTTACTGATTACGTAATCTCAGCCAACCACTGCATCCCACCCAAACAATGAATATTGACTTTTGACAAAAGGTCCATGTTTGTCAACCTTTGCCTTGCCATGTAACGCCAGGTGATGGTACTATCCTACCAATGGGTTGATAGTGATTACGTAATCTCAGCCAACCACTGCATCCCACCCAAACAATGAATATTGACATGTGACAAAAGGTCCATGTTTGTCAACTTTTGCCTTGCGATGCAACTTCAGGTTATGATACTATCCTACCAATGGGTTGTTAGTGATTACGTAATCTCAGCCAACCACTGCATCCCACCCAAACAATGAATATTGACTTTTGACAAAAGGACCATGTTTGTCAACCTTTGCCTTGCGATGCAAAGTCAGGTTATGATACTATCCTACCAATGGGTTGTTAGTGATTACGTAATCTCAGCCAACCACTGCATCCCACCCAAACAATGAATATTGACTTTTGACAAAAGGTCCATGTTTGTCAACTTTTGCCCTGCCATGCAACGTCAGGTTATGATACTATCCTACCAATGGGTTGTTAGTGATTACGTAGTCTCAGCCAACCACTGCATCCCACCCAAACAATGAATATTGACTTTTGACAAAAGGTCCATGTTTGACAATTTTTGCCTTGCGATGCAACGTCAGGTTATGGTACTATCCTACCAATGGGTTGTTACTGATTACGTAATCTCAGCCAAACACTGCATCCCAACCAAACAATGAATATTGTCTTTTGACAAAAGGTCCATGTTTGTCAACTTTTGCCCTGCCATGCAACGTCAGGTTATGGTACTATCCTACCAATGGGTTGTTACTGATTACGTAATCTCAGCCAACCACTGCATCCCACCCAAACAATGAATATTGACATTTGACAAAAGGTCCATGTTTGTCAAATTTTGACCTTCCATGTAACGTAAGGTTATGGTACTATCCTACCAATGGGTTGTTACTTATTACGTAATCTCAGCCAACCACTGCATCCCACCCAAACAATGAATATTGACATTTGACAAAAGGTCCATGTTTGTCAGCTTTTGACCTGCCATGCAAAGTCAGGTTATGGTACTATCCTACCAATGGGTTGTTACTGATTACGTAATCTCAGCCAAACACTGCATCCCACCCAAACAATTAATATTTACTTTTGACAAAAGGTCCATGTTTGTCAACTTTTGCCTTGCGATGTAACGTCAGGTTATGATACTATCCTACCAATGGGTTGATAGTTATTACGTAATCTCAGCCAACCACTGCATCCCACCCAAACAATGAATATTGACTTTTGACAAAAGGTCCATGTTTGTCAACTTTTGCCTTCCGATGCAACGTCAGGTTATGGTACTATCCCACCAATGGGTTGTTACTGATTACGTAATCTCAGCCAAACACTGCATCCCACCCAAACAATGGATATTGACTTTTGACAAAAGGTCCATGTTTGTCAACTTTTACCCTGCCATGTTACGTCAGGTTATGATTCTTTCCTATCAATGGGTTGTTAGTGATTACGTAATCTCAGTCAGCCACCACATCCCACCCAAACAATGAATATTGACATTTGACAAAAGGTCCATGTTTGTCAACTTTTGCCATGCCATGTAACGCCAGGTGATGGTACTATCCTACCAATGGGTTGTTACTGATTACGTAATCCCAGCCAACCACTGCAACGCACCCAAACAATGAATATTGACTTTTGACAAAAGGTCCATGTTTGTCAACTTTTGCCCTGCCAGGTTACGTCAGGTTATGATACTATACTACCAATGGGATGTTACTGATTACGTAATCTCAGCCAAACACTGCATCCCACACAAACAATGAATATTGACTTTTGACAAAAGGTCCATGTTTGTCAACTTTTGCCCTGCCATGTTACGTCAGGTTATGATACTATCCTACCAATGGGTTGTTAGTGTTTACGTAATCTCAGTCAGCCACCACATCCCAACCAAACAATGAATATTGACATTTGACAAAAGGTCCATATTTGTCAACTTTTGCCTTGCCATGTAACGCCAGGTGATAGTACTATCCTACCAATGGGTTGTTACTGATTACGTAATCTCAGCCAACCACTGCATCCCACCCAAACAATGAATATTGACATTTGACAAAAGGTCCATGTTTGTCAACCTTTGCCTTGCCATGTAACGCCAGGTGATGGTACTATCCTACCAATGGGTTGATAGTGATTACGTAATCTCAGCCAACCACTGCATCCCACCCAAACAATGAATATTGACATGTGACAAAAGGTCCATGTTTGTCAACTTTTTCCTTGCGATGCAACTTCAGGTTATGATACTATCCTACCAATGGGTTGTTTGTGATTACGTAATCTCAGCCAACCACTGCATCCCACCCAAACAATGAATATTGACTTTTGACAAAAGGACCATGTTTGTCAACCTTTGCCTTGCGATGCAAAGTCAGGTTATGATACTATCCTACCAATGGGTTGTTAGTGATTACGTAATCTCAGCCAACCACTGCATCCCACCCAAACAATGAATATTGACTTTTGACAAAAGGTCCATGTTTGTCAACTTTTGCCCTGCCATGCAACGTCAGGTTATGATACTATCCTACCAATGGGTTGTTAGTGATTACGTAGTCTCAGCCAACCACTGCATCCCACCCAAACAATGAATATTGACTTTTGACAAAAGGTCCATGTTTGACAATTTTTGCCTTGCGATGCAACGTCAGGTTATGGTACTATCCTACCAATGGGTTGTTACTGATTACGTAATCTCAGCCAAACACTGCATCCCAACCAAACAATGAATATTGACTTTTGACAAAAGGTCCATGTTTGTCAACTTTTGCCCTGCCATGCAACGTCAGGTTATGGTACTATCCTACCAATGGGTTGTTACTGATTACGTAATCTCAGCCAACCACTGCATCCCACCCAAACAATGAATATTGACATTTGACAAAAGGTCCATGTTTGTCAAATTTTGACCTTCCATGTAACGTAAGGTTATGGTGCTATCCTACCAATGGGTTGTTACTTATTACGTAATCTCAGCCAACCACTGCATCCCACCCAAACAATGAATATTGACATTTGACAAAAGGTCCATGTTTGTCAGCTTTTGACCTGCCATGCAAAGTCAGGTTATGGTACTATCCTACCAATGGGTTGTTACTGATTACGTAATCTCAGCCAAACACTGCATCCCACCCAAACAATTAATATTTACTTTTGACAAAAGGTCCATGTTTGTCAACTTTTGCTATGCAATGTAACGTCAGGTTATGATACTATCCTACCAATGGGTTGTTAATGATTACGTTATCTCAGCCAACCACTGCATCACACCCAAACAATGAATATTGACTTTTGACAATAGGTCCATGTTTGTCAACTTTTGCCCTGCCATGCAACGTCAGGTTATGGGACTATCCTACCAATGGGTTGTTACTGATTACGTAATTTCAGCCAACAACTGCATCCCACCCAAACAATGAATATTTACTTTTGACAAAAGGTCCATGTTTGTCAACTTTTGCCCTGCCATGCAACGTCAGGTTATGGTACTATCCTACCAATGGGTTGTTAGTAATTACGTAATCTCAGCCAACCACTGCATCCCACCCAAACAATGAATATTGACTGTTGACAAAGGTCCATGTTTGTCAACTTTTGCCTTGCAATGCAACGCCAGGTTATGGTACTATCCTACCAATGGGTTGTTAGTGATTACGTAATCTCAACCAAGCACTGCATCCCACCCAAACAATGAATATTGACTTTTGACAAAAGGTCCATGTTTGTCAACTTTTGCCTTGCCATGCAACGTCAGGTTATGGTACTATCCTACCAATAGGTTGTTACTGATTACGTAATTTCAGCCAACCACTGCATCCCACCCAAACAATGAATATTGACTTTTGACAAAAGGTCCATGTGGGTCAACCTTTGCCCTGTCATGTAACGTCAGGTTATGGTACTATCCTACCAATGGGTTGTTACTAATTACGTAATCTCAGCCAAAAACTGCATCCCACCCAAACAATGAATATTGACTTTTGACAAAGGTCCATGTTTGTCAACTTTTGCCTTGCGATGTAACGTCAGGTTATGATACTATCCTACCAATGGGTTGTTACTGATTACGTAATCTCAGCCAACCACTGCATCCCAGCCAAACAATGAATATTGACTTTTGACAAAAGGTCCATGTTTGTCAACTTTTGCCTTGCGATGCAACGTCAGGTTATGGTACTATCCTACCAATGGGTTGATAGTGATAACGTAATCTAAGCCAACCACTGCATCCCACCCAAACAATGAATATTGACTTTTGACAAAAGGTCCATGTTTGTCAACCTTTGCCTTGCGATGCAACGTAAGGTGATGGTACTATCCTACCAATGGGTTGTTACTGATTACGTAATCTCAGCCAAACACTGCATCCCACCCAAACAATGAATATTTACTTTTGACAAAAGGTCCATGTTTGTCAACTTTTGCCTTGCGATGCAACGTCAGGTTATGGTACTATCCTACCAATGGGTTGTTACTGATTACGTAATCTCAGCCAACCACTGCATCCCACCCAAACAATGAATATTGACATTTGACAAAAGGTACATGTTTGTCAACTTTTGCCTTACGAGGTAACGTCAGGTTATGATACTATCCTACCAATGGGTTGATAGTGATTACGTAATCTCAGCCAACCACTGCATCCCACCCAAACAATGAATATTGACTTTTGACAAAAGGTCCATGTTTGTCAACTTTTGCCTTCCGATGCAACGTCAGGTTATGGTACTATCCCACCAATGGGTTGTAACTGATTACGTAATCTCAGCCAAACACTGCATCCCACCCAAACAATGAATATTGACATTTGACAAAAGGTCCATGTTTGTCAACTTTTGCCTTGCCATGTAACGCCAGGTGATAGTACTATCCTACCAATGGGTTGTTACTGATTACGTAATCTCAGCCAACCACTGCATCCCACCCAAACAATGAATATTGACATTTGACAAAAGGTCCATGTTTGTCAACCTTTGCCTTGCCATGTAACGCCAGGTGATGGTACTATCCTACCAATGGGTTGATAGTGATTACGTAATCTCAGCCAACCACTGCATCCCACCCAAACAAAGAATATTGACATGTGACAAAAGGTCCATGTTTGTCAACTTTTGCCTTGCGATGCAACTTCAGGTTATGATACTATCCTACCAATGGGTTGTTAGTGATTACGTAATCTCAGCCAACCACTGCATCCCACCCAAACAATGAATATTGACTTTTGACAAAAGGACCATGTTTGTCAACTTTTGCCTTGCCATGTAACGCCGGGTGATGGTACTATCCTACCAATGGGTTGTTAGTGATTACGTAATCTCAGCCAAACACTGCATCCCACCCAAACAATGAATATTGACTTTTGACAAAAGGTCCATGTTTGTCAACTTTTGCTATGCAATGTAACGTCAGGTTATGATACTATCCTACCAATGGGTTGTTAATGATTACGTAATCTCAGCCAACCACTGCATCCCACCCAAACAATGAATATTGACTTTTGACAAAAGGTCCATGTTTGTCAACTTTTGCCTTGCGATGCAACGTCAGGTTATGGTACTATCCTACCAATGGGTTGTTAGTGATTATGTAATCTCAGCCAAGCACTGCATCCCACCCAAACAATGAATATTGACTTTTGACAAAAGGTCCATGTTTGTCAACTTTTGCCTTGCCATGTTACGTCAGGTTATGGTACTATCCTACCAATGGGTTGTTAGTGATTACGTAATCTCAGCCAACCACTGCATCCCACCCAAACAATGAATATTGACATTTGACAAAAGGTCCATGTTTGTTAACTTTTGCCTTGCGATGCAACGTCAGGTTATGATACTATCCTACCAATGGGTTGTTAGTGATTACGTAATCTCAGCCAACCACTGCATCCCACCCAAACAATGAATATTGACTTTTGACAAAAGGTCCATGTTTGTCAACATTTGCCTTGCGATGCAACGCCAGGTGATGGTACTATCCAACCAATGGGTTGTTAGTGATTACGTAATCTCAGTCAACCACTGCATCCCTCCCAAACAATGAATATTGACTTTTGACAAAGGGTCCATGTTTGTCAACTTTTGCCCTGCCATGTAACGTCAGGTTATGGTACTATCCTACCAATGGGTTGTTACTGATTACGTAATCTCAGCCAAACACTGCATCCCACCCAAACAATGAATATTGACTTTTGACAAAAGGTCCATGTTTGTCAACCTTTGCCCTGCAATGCAACGTCAGGATATGGGACTATCCTACCAATGGGTTGTTACTGATTACGTAATTTCAGCCAACCACTGCATCCCACCCAAACAATGAATATTTACTTTTGACAAAAGGTCCATGTTTGTCAACTTTTGCCTTGCCATGCAACGTCAGGTTATGGTACTATCCTACCAATGGGTTGTTAGTAATAACGTAATCTCAGCCAACCACTGCATCCCACCCAAACAAATAATATTGACTTTTGACAATAGGTCCATGTTTGTCAACTTTTGCCTTGCCATGCAACGTCAGGTTATGGTACTATCCCACCAATGGATTGTTAGTAATTACGTAATCTCAGCCAACCACTGCATCCCACCCAAACAATGAATATTGACTTTTGACAAAGGTCCATGTTTGTCAACTTTTGCCTTGCCATGCAACGTCAGGTTATGGTACTATCCTACCAATGGGTTGTTAGTAATTACGTAATCTCAGCCAAACACTGCATCCCACCCAAACAATGAATATTGACTTTTGACAAAAGGTCCTTGTTTGTCAACTTTTGCCCTGCCATGCAACGTCAGGTTATGGTACTATCCTACCAATGGGTTGTTACTGATTACGTAATCTCAGCCAACCACTGCATCCCACCCAAACAGTGAATATTGACTTTTGACAAAGGTCCATGTTTGTCAACCTTTGCCTTGCCATGCAACGCCAGGTTATTGTACTATCCTACCAATGGGTTGTTAGTAATTACGTAATCTCAGCCAACCACTGCATCCCAGCCAAACAATGAATATTGACTTTTGACAAAAGGTCCATGTTTGTCAACTTTTGCCTTGCCATGCAACGTCAGGTTATGGTACTATCCCACCAATAGGTTGTTACTGATTACGTAATTTCAGCCAACCACTGCATCCCACCCAAACAATGAATATTGACATTTGACAAAAGGTCCATGTTTGTCAACCTTTGCCTTGCGATGCAACGTCAGGTTATGGTACTATCCCACCAATGGGTTGTTACTGATTACGTAATCTCAGCCAAACACTGCATCCCACCCAAACAATGAATATTGACTTTTGACAAAAGGTCCATGTTTGTCAACTTTTGCCTTGCCATGTAACGTCAGGTTATGATACTATCCTACCAATGGGTTGTTACTGATTACGTAATCTCAGCCAACCACTGCATCCCACCCAAACAATGAATATTGACTTTTGACAAAAGGTCCATGTTTGTCAACCTTTGCCTTGCCATGTAACGCCAGGTGATGGTACTATCCTACCAATGGGTTGATAGTGATTACGTAATCTCAGCCAACCACTGCATCCCACCCAAACAATGAATATTGACATGTGACAAAAGGTCCATGTTTGTCAACTTTTGCCTTGCGATGCAACTTCAGGTTATGATACTATCCTACCAATGGGTTGTTAGTGATTACGTAATCTCAGCCAACCACTGCATCCCACCCAAACAATGAATATTGACTTTTGACAAAAGGACCATGTTTGTCAACATTTGCCTTGCGATGCAAAGTCAGGTTATGATACTATCCTACCAATGGGTTGTTAGTGATTACGTAATCTCAGCCAACCACTGCATCCCACCCAAACAATGAATATTGACTTTTGACAAAAGGTCCATGTTTGTCAACTTTTGCCCTGCCATGCAACGTCAGGTTATGATACTATCCTACCAATGGGTTGTTAGTGATTACGTAGTCTCAGCCAACCACTGCATCCCACCCAAACAATGAATATTGACTTTTGACAAAAGGTCCATGTTTGACAATTTTTGCCTTGCGATGCAACGTCAGGTTATGGTACTATCCTACCAATGGGTTGTTACTGATTACGTAATCTCAGCCAAACACTGCATCCCAACCAAACAATGAATATTGACTTTTGACAAAAGGTCCATGTTTGTCAACTTTTGCCCTGCCATGCAACGTCAGGTTATGGTACTATCCTACCAATGGGTTGTTACTGATTACGTAATCTCAGCCAACCACTGCATCCCACCCAAACAATGAATATTGACATTTGACAAAAGGTCCATGTTTGTCAAATTTTGACCTTCCATGTAACGTAAGGTTATGGTACTATCCTACCAATGGGTTGTTACTTATTACGTAATCTCAGCCAACCACTGCATCCCACCCAAACAATGAATATTGACATTTGACAAAAGGTCCATGTTTGTCAGCTTTTGACCTGCCATGCAAAGTCAGGTTATGGTACTATCCTACCAATGGGTTGTTACTGATTACGTAATCTCAGCCAAACACTGCATCCCACCCAAACAATTAATATTTACTTTTGACAAAAGGTCCATGTTTGTCAACTTTTGCTATGCAATGTAACGTCAGGTTATGATACTATCCTACCAATGGGTTGTTAATGATTACGTTATCTCAGCCAACCACTGCATCCCACCCAAACAATGAATATTGACTTTTGACAATAGGTCCATGTTTGTCAACTTTTGCCCTGCCATGCAACGTCAGGTTATGGGACTATCCTACCAATGGGTTGTTACTGATTACGTAATTTCAGCCAACAACTGCATCCCACCCAAACAATGAATATTTACTTTTGACAAAAGGTCAATGTTTGTCAACTTTTGCCCTGCCATGCAACGTCAGGTTATGGTACTATCCTACCAATGGGTTGTTAGTAATTACGTAATCTCAGCCAACCACTGCATCCCACCCAAACAATGAATATTGACTGTTGACAAAGGTCCATGTTTGTCAACTTTTGCCTTGCAATGCAACGCCAGGTTATGGTACTATCCTACCAATGGGTTGTTAGTGATTACGTAATCTCAGCCAAGCACTGCATCCCACCCAAACAATGAATATTGACTTTTGACAAAAGGTCCATGTTTGTCAACTTTTGCCTTGCCATGCAACGTCAGGTTATGGTACTATCCTACCAATAGGTTGTTACTGATTACGTAATTTCAGCCAACCACTGCATCCCACCCAAACAATGAATATTGACTTTTGACAAAAGGTCCATGTGGGTCAACCTTTGCCCTGTCATGTAACGTCAGGTTATGGTACTATCCTACCAATGGGTTGTTACTAATTACGTAATCTCAGCCAAAAACTGCATCCCACCCAAACAATGAATATTGACTTTTGACAAAGGTCCATGTTTGTCAACTTTTGCCTTGCGATGTAACGTCAGGTTATGATACTATCCTACCAATGGGTTGTTACTGATTACGTAATCTCAGCCAACCACTGCATCCCAGCCAAACAATGAATATTGACTTTTGACAAAAGGTCCATGTTTGTCAACTTTTGCCTTGCGATGCAACGTCAGGTTATGGTACTATCCTACCAATGGGTTGATAGTGATAACGTAATCTAAGCCAACCACTGCATCCCACCCAAACAATGAATATTGACTTTTGACAAAAGGTCCATGTTTGTCAACCTTTGCCTTGCGATGCAACGTAAGGTGATGGTACTATCCTACCAATGGGTTGTTACTGATTACGTAATCTCAGCCAAACACTGCATCCCACCCAAACAATGAATATTTACTTTTGACAAAAGGTCCATGTTTGTCAACTTTTGCCTTGCGATGCAACGTCAGGTTATGGTACTATCCTACCAATGGGTTGTTACTGATTACGTAATCTCAGCCAACCACTGCATCCCACCCAAACAATGAATATTGACATTTGACAAAAGGTACATGTTTGTCAACTTTTGCCTTACGAGGTAACGTCAGGTTATGATACTATCCTACCAATGGGTTGATAGTGATTACGTAATCTCAGCCAACCACTGCATCCCACCCAAACAATGAATATTGACTTTTGACAAAAGGTCCATGTTTGTCAACTTTTGCCTTCCGATGCAACGTCAGGTTATGGTACTATCCCACCAATGGGTTGTAACTGATTACGTAATCTCAGCCAAACACTGCATCCCACCCAAACAATGAATATTGACATTTGACAAAAGGTCCATGTTTGTCAACTTTTGCCTTGCCATGTAACGCCAGGTGATAGTACTATCCTACCAATGGGTTGTTACTGATTACGTAATCTCAGCCAACCACTGCATCCCACCCAAACAATGAATATTGACATTTGACAAAAGGTCCATGTTTGTCAACCTTTGCCTTGCCATGTAACGCCAGGTGATGGTACTATCCTACCAATGGGTTGATAGTGATTACGTAATCTCAGCCAACCACTGCATCCCACCCAAACAAAGAATATTGACATGTGACAAAAGGTCCATGTTTGTCAACTTTTGCCTTGCGATGCAACTTCAGGTTATGATACTATCCTACCAATGGGTTGTTAGTGATTACGTAATCTCAGCCAACCACTGCATCCCACCCAAACAATGAATATTGACTTTTGACAAAAGGACCATGTTTGTCAACTTTTGCCTTGCCATGTAACGCCGGGTGATGGTACTATCCTACCAATGGGTTGTTAGTGATTACGTAATCTCAGCCAAACACTGCATCCCACCCAAACAATGAATATTGACTTTTGACAAAAGGTCCATGTTTGTCAACTTTTGCTATGCAATGTAACGTCAGGTTATGATACTATCCTACCAATGGGTTGTTAATGATTACGTAATCTCAGCCAACCACTGCATCCCACCCAAACAATGAATATTGACTTTTGACAAAAGGTCCATGTTTGTCAACTTTTGCCTTGCGATGCAACGTCAGGTTATGGTACTATCCTACCAATGGGTTGTTAGTGATTATGTAATCTCAGCCAAGCACTGCATCCCACCCAAACAATGAATATTGACTTTTGACAAAAGGTCCATGTTTGTCAACTTTTGCCTTGCCATGTTACGTCAGGTTATGGTACTATCCTACCAATGGGTTGTTAGTGATTACGTAATCTCAGCCAACCACTGCATCCCACCCAAACAATGAATATTGACATTTGACAAAAGGTCCATGTTTGTTAACTTTTGCCTTGCGATGCAACGTCAGGTTATGATACTATCCTACCAATGGGTTGTTAGTGATTACGTAATCTCAGCCAACCACTGCATCCCACCCAAACAATGAATATTGACTTTTGACAAAAGGTCCATGTTTGTCAACATTTGCCTTGCGATGCAACGCCAGGTGATGGTACTATCCAACCAATGGGTTGTTAGTGATTACGTAATCTCAGTCAACCACTGCATCCCTCCCAAACAATGAATATTGACTTTGGACAAAGGGTCCATGTTTGTCAACTTTTGCCCTGCCATGTAACGTCAGGTTATGGTACTATCCTACCAATGGGTTGTTACTGATTACGTAATCTCAGCCAAACACTGCATCCCACCCAAACAATGAATATTGACTTTTGACAAAAGGTCCATGTTTGTCAACCTTTGCCCTGCAATGCAACGTCAGGATATGGGACTATCCTACCAATGGGTTGTTACTGATTACGTAATTTCAGCCAACCACTGCATCCCACCCAAACAATGAATATTTACTTTTGACAAAAGGTCCATGTTTGTCAACTTTTGCCTTGCCATGCAACGTCAGGTTATGGTACTATCCTACCAATGGGTTGTTAGTAATAACGTAATCTCAGCCAACCACTGCATCCCACCCAAACAAATAATATTGACTTTTGACAATAGGTCCATGTTTGTCAACTTTTGCCTTGCCATGCAACGTCAGGTTATGGTACTATCCCACCAATGGATTGTTAGTAATTACGTAATCTCAGCCAACCACTGCATCCCACCCAAACAATGAATATTGACTTTTGACAAAGGTCCATGTTTGTCAACTTTTGCCTTGCCATGCAACGTCAGGTTATGGTACTATCCTACCAATGGGTTGTTAGTAATTACGTAATCTCAGCCAAACACTGCATCCCACCCAAACAATGAATATTGACTTTTGACAAAAGGTCCTTGTTTGTCAACTTTTGCCCTGCCATGCAACGTCAGGTTATGGTACTATCCTACCAATGGGTTGTTACTGATTACGTAATCTCAGCCAACCACTGCATCCCACCCAAACAGTGAATATTGACTTTTGACAAAGGTCCATGTTTGTCAACCTTTGCCTTGCCATGCAACGCCAGGTTATTGTACTATCCTACCGATGGGTTGTTAGTAATTACGTAATCTCAGCCAACCACTGCATCCCAGCCAAACAATGAAAATTGACTTTTGACAAAAGGTCCATGTTTGTCAACTTTTGCCTTGCCATGCAACGTCAGGTTATGGTACTATCCCACCAATAGGTTGTTACTGATTACGTAATTTCAGCCAACCACTGCATCCCACCCAAACAATGAATATTGACATTTGACAAAAGGTCCATGTTTGTCAACCTTTGCCTTGCGATGCAACGTCAGGTTATGGTACTATCCCACCAATGGGTTGTTACTGATTACGTAATCTCAGCCAAACACTGCATCCCACCCAAACAATGAATATTGACTTTTGACAAAAGGTCCATGTTTGTCAACTTTTGCCTTGCCATGTAACGCCAGGTTATGATACTATCCTACCAATGGGTTGTTACTGATTACGTAATCTCAGCCAACCACTGCATCCCACCCAAACAATGAATATTGACTTTTGACAAAAGGTCCATGTTTGTCAACCTTTGCCTTGCCATGTAACGCCAGGTGATGGTACTATCCTACCAATGGGTTGATAGTGATTACGTAATCTCAGCCAACCACTGCATCCCACCCAAACAATGAATATTGACATGTGACAAAAGGTCCATGTTTGTCAACTTTTGCCTTGCGATGCAACTTCAGGTTATGATACTATCCTACCAATGGGTTGTTAGTGATTACGTAATCTCAGCCAACCACTGCATCCCACCCAAACAATGAATATTGACTTTTGACAAAAGGACCATGTTTGTCAACCTTTGCCTTGCGATGCAAAGTCAGGTTATGATACTATCCTACCAATGGGTTGTTAGTGATTACGTAATCTCAGCCAACCACTGCATCCCACCCAAACAATGAATATTGACTTTTGACAAAAGGTCCATGTTTGTCAACTTTTGCCCTGCCATGCAACGTCAGGTTATGATACTATCCTACCAATGGGTTGTTAGTGATTACGTAGTCTCAGCCAACCACTGCATCCCACCCAAACAATGAATATTGACTTTTGACAAAAGGTCCATGTTTGACAATTTTTGCCTTGCGATGCAACGTCAGGTTATGGTACTATCCTACCAATGGGTTGTTACTGATTACGTAATCTCAGCCAAACACTGCATCCCAACCAAACAATGAATATTGACTTTTGACAAAAGGTCCATGTTTGTCAACTTTTGCCCTGCCATGCAACGTCAGGTTATGGTACTATCCTACCAATGGGTTGTTACTGATTACGTAATCTCAGCCAACCACTGCATCCCACCCAAACAATGAATATTGACATTTGACAAAAGGTCCATGTTTGTCAAATTTTGACCTTCCATGTAACGTAAGGTTATGGTACTATCCTACCAATGGGTTGTTACTTATTACGTAATCTCAGCCAACCACTGCATCCCACCCAAACAATGAATATTGACATTTGACAAAAGGTCCATGTTTGTCAGCTTTTGACCTGCCATGCAAAGTCAGGTTATGGTACTATCCTACCAATGGGTTGTTACTGATTACGTAATCTCAGCCAAACACTGCATCCCACCCAAACAATTAATATTTACTTTTGACAAAAGGTCCATGTTTGTCAACTTTTGCTATGCAATGTAACGTCAGGTTATGATACTATCCTACCAATGGGTTGTTAATGATTACGTTATCTCAGCCAACCACTGCATCCCACCCAAACAATGAATATTGACTTTTGACAATAGGTCCATGTTTGTCAACTTTTGCCCTGCCATGCAACGTCAGGTTATGGGACTATCCCACCAATGGGTTGTTACTGATTACGTAATCTCAGCCAACCACTGCATCCCAGCCAAACAATGAATATTGACTTTTGACAAAAGGTCCATGTTTGTCAACTTTTGCCTTGCGATGCAACGTCAGGTTATGGTACTATCCTACCAATGGGTTGATAGTGATAACGTAATCTAAGCCAACCACTGCATCCCACCCAAACAATGAATATTGACTTTTGACAAAAGGTCCATGTTTGTCAACCTTTGCCTTGCGATGCAACGTAAGGTGATGGTACTATCCTACCAATGGGTTGTTACTGATTACGTAATCTCAGCCAAACACTGCATCCCACCCAAACAATGAATATTTACTTTTGACAAAAGGTCCATGTTTGTCAACTTTTGCCTTGCGATGCAACGTCAGGTTATGGTACTATCCTACCAATGGGTTGTTACTGATTACGTAATCTCAGCCAACCACTGCATCCCACCCAAACAATGAATATTGACATTTGACAAAAGGTACATGTTTGTCAACTTTTGCCTTACGAGGTAACGTCAGGTTATGATACTATCCTACCAATGGGTTGATAGTGATTACGTAATCTCAGCCAACCACTGCATCCCACCCAAACAATGAATATTGACTTTTGACAAAAGGTCCATGTTTGTCAACTTTTGCCTTCCGATGCAACGTCAGGTTATGGTACTATCCCACCAATGGGTTGTAACTGATTACGTAATCTCAGCCAAACACTGCATCCCACCCAAACAATGAATATTGACATTTGACAAAAGGTCCATGTTTGTCAACTTTTGCCTTGCCATGTAACGCCAGGTGATAGTACTATCCTACCAATGGGTTGTTACTGATTACGTAATCTCAGCCAACCACTGCATCCCACCCAAACAATGAATATTGACATTTGACAAAAGGTCCATGTTTGTCAACCTTTGCCTTGCCATGTAACGCCAGGTGATGGTACTATCCTACCAATGGGTTGATAGTGATTACGTAATCTCAGCCAACCACTGCATCCCACCCAAACAAAGAATATTGACATGTGACAAAAGGTCCATGTTTGTCAACTTTTGCCTTGCGATGCAACTTCAGGTTATGATACTATCCTACCAATGGGTTGTTAGTGATTACGTAATCTCAGCCAACCACTGCATCCCACCCAAACAATGAATATTGACTTTTGACAAAAGGACCATGTTTGTCAACTTTTGCCTTGCCATGTAACGCCGGGTGATGGTACTATCCTACCAATGGGTTGTTAGTGATTACGTAATCTCAGCCAAACACTGCATCCCACCCAAACAATGAATATTGACTTTTGACAAAAGGTCCATGTTTGTCAACTTTTGCTATGCAATGTAACGTCAGGTTATGATACTATCCTACCAATGGGTTGTTAATGATTACGTAATCTCAGCCAACCACTGCATCCCACCCAAACAATGAATATTGACTTTTGACAAAAGGTCCATGTTTGTCAACTTTTGCCTTGCGATGCAACGTCAGGTTATGGTACTATCCTACCAATGGGTTGTTAGTGATTATGTAATCTCAGCCAAGCACTGCATCCCACCCAAACAATGAATATTGACTTTTGACAAAAGGTCCATGTTTGTCAACTTTTGCCTTGCCATGTTACGTCAGGTTATGGTACTATCCTACCAATGGGTTGTTAGTGATTACGTAATCTCAGCCAAACACTGCATCCCACCCAAACAATGAATATTGACATTTGACAAAAGGTCCATGTTTGTTAACTTTTGCCTTGCGATGCAACGTCAGGTTATGATACTATCCTACCAATGGGTTGTTAGTGATTACGTAATCTCAGCCAACCACTGCATCCCACCCAAACAATGAATATTGACTTTTGACAAAAGGTCCATGTTTGTCAACATTTGCCTTGCGATGCAACGCCAGGTGATGGTACTATCCAACCAATGGGTTGTTAGTGATTACGTAATCTCAGTCAACCACTGCATCCCTCCCAAACAATGAATATTGACTTTGGACAAAGGGTCCATGTTTGTCAACTTTTGCCCTGCCATGTAACGTCAGGTTATGGTACTATCCTACCAATGGGTTGTTACTGATTACGTAATCTCAGCCAAACACTGCATCCCACCCAAACAATGAATATTGACTTTTGACAAAAGGTCCATGTTTGTCAACCTTTGCCCTGCAATGCAACGTCAGGATATGGGACTATCCTACCAATGGGTTGTTACTGATTACGTAATTTCAGCCAACCACTGCATCCCACCCAAACAATGAATATTTACTTTTGACAAAAGGTCCATGTTTGTCAACTTTTGCCTTGCCATGCAACGTCAGGTTATGGTACTATCCTACCAATGGGTTGTTAGTAATAACGTAATCTCAGCCAACCACTGCATCCCACCCAAACAAATAATATTGACTTTTGACAATAGGTCCATGTTTGTCAACTTTTGCCTTGCCATGCAACGTCAGGTTATGGTACTATCCCACCAATGGATTGTTAGTAATTACGTAATCTCAGCCAACCACTGCATCCCACCCAAACAATGAATATTGACTTTTGACAAAGGTCCATGTTTGTCAACTTTTGCCTTGCCATGCAACGTCAGGTTATGGTACTATCCTACCAATGGGTTGTTAGTAATTACGTAATCTCAGCCAAACACTGCATCCCACCCAAACAATGAATATTGACTTTTGACAAAAGGTCCTTGTTTGTCAACTTTTGCCCTGCCATGCAACGTCAGGTTATGGTACTATCCTACCAATGGGTTGTTACTGATTACGTAATCTCAGCCAACCACTGCATCCCACCCAAACAGTGAATATTGACTTTTGACAAAGGTCCATGTTTGTCAACCTTTGCCTTGCCATGCAACGCCAGGTTATTGTACTATCCTACCGATGGGTTGTTAGTAATTACGTAATCTCAGCCAACCACTGCATCCCAGCCAAACAATGAAAATTGACTTTTGACAAAAGGTCCATGTTTGTCAACTTTTGCCTTGCCATGCAACGTCAGGTTATGGTACTATCCCACCAATAGGTTGTTACTGATTACGTAATTTCAGCCAACCACTGCATCCCACCCAAACAATGAATATTGACATTTGACAAAAGGTCCATGTTTGTCAACCTTTGCCTTGCGATGCAACGTCAGGTTATGGTACTATCCCACCAATGGGTTGTTACTGATTACGTAATCTCAGCCAAACACTGCATCCCACCCAAACAATGAATATTGACTTTTGACAAAAGGTCCATGTTTGTCAACTTTTGCCTTGCCATGTAACGCCAGGTTATGATACTATCCTACCAATGGGTTGTTACTGATTACGTAATCTCAGCCAACCACTGCATCCCACCCAAACAATGAATATTGACTTTTGACAAAAGGTCCATGTTTGTCAACCTTTGCCTTGCCATGTAACGCCAGGTGATGGTACTATCCTACCAATGGGTTGATAGTGATTACGTAATCTCAGCCAACCACTGCATCCCACCCAAACAATGAATATTGACATGTGACAAAAGGTCCATGTTTGTCAACTTTTGCCTTGCGATGCAACTTCAGGTTATGATACTATCCTACCAATGGGTTGTTAGTGATTACGTAATCTCAGCCAACCACTGCATCCCACCCAAACAATGAATATTGACTTTTGACAAAAGGACCATGTTTGTCAACCTTTGCCTTGCGATGCAAAGTCAGGTTATGATACTATCCTACCAATGGGTTGTTAGTGATTACGTAATCTCAGCCAACCACTGCATCCCACCCAAACAATGAATATTGACTTTTGACAAAAGGTCCATGTTTGTCAACTTTTGCCCTGCCATGCAACGTCAGGTTATGATACTATCCTACCAATGGGTTGTTAGTGATTACGTAGTCTCAGCCAACCACTGCATCCCACCCAAACAATGAATATTGACTTTTGACAAAAGGTCCATGTTTGACAATTTTTGCCTTGCGATGCAACGTCAGGTTATGGTACTATCCTACCAATGGGTTGTTACTGATTACGTAATCTCAGCCAAACACTGCATCCCAACCAAACAATGAATATTGACTTTTGACAAAAGGTCCATGTTTGTCAACTTTTGCCCTGCCATGCAACGTCAGGTTATGGTACTATCCTACCAATGGGTTGTTACTGATTACGTAATCTCAGCCAACCACTGCATCCCACCCAAACAATGAATATTGACATTTGACAAAAGGTCCATGTTTGTCAAATTTTGACCTTCCATGTAACGTAAGGTTATGGTACTATCCTACCAATGGGTTGTTACTTATTACGTAATCTCAGCCAACCACTGCATCCCACCCAAACAATGAATATTGACATTTGACAAAAGGTCCATGTTTGTCAGCTTTTGACCTGCCATGCAAAGTCAGGTTATGGTACTATCCTACCAATGGGTTGTTACTGATTACGTAATCTCAGCCAAACACTGCATCCCACCCAAACAATTAATATTTACTTTTGACAAAAGGTCCATGTTTGTCAACTTTTGCTATGCAATGTAACGTCAGGTTATGATACTATCCTACCAATGGGTTGTTAATGATTACGTTATCTCAGCCAACCACTGCATCCCACCCAAACAATGAATATTGACTTTTGACAATAGGTCCATGTTTGTCAACTTTTGCCCTGCCATGCAACGTCAGGTTATGGGACTATCCCACCAATGGGTTGTTACTGATTACGTAATCTCAGCCAACCACTGCATCCCAGCCAAACAATGAATATTGACTTTTGACAAAAGGTCCATGTTTGTCAACTTTTGCCTTGCGATGCAACGTCAGGTTATGGTACTATCCTACCAATGGGTTGATAGTGATAACGTAATCTAAGCCAACCACTGCATCCCACCCAAACAATGAATATTGACTTTTGACAAAAGGTCCATGTTTGTCAACCTTTGCCTTGCGATGCAACGTAAGGTGATGGTACTATCCTACCAATGGGTTGTTACTGATTACGTAATCTCAGCCAAACACTGCATCCCACCCAAACAATGAATATTTACTTTTGACAAAAGGTCCATGTTTGTCAACTTTTGCCTTGCGATGCAACGTCAGGTTATGGTACTATCCTACCAATGGGTTGTTACTGATTACGTAATCTCAGCCAACCACTGCATCCCACCCAAACAATGAATATTGACATTTGACAAAAGGTACATGTTTGTCAACTTTTGCCTTACGAGGTAACGTCAGGTTATGATACTATCCTACCAATGGGTTGATAGTGATTACGTAATCTCAGCCAACCACTGCATCCCACCCAAACAATGAATATTGACTTTTGACAAAAGGTCCATGTTTGTCAACTTTTGCCTTCCGATGCAACGTCAGGTTATGGTACTATCCCACCAATGGGTTGTAACTGATTACGTAATCTCAGCCAAACACTGCATCCCACCCAAACAATGAATATTGACATTTGACAAAAGGTCCATGTTTGTCAACTTTTGCCTTGCCATGTAACGCCAGGTGATAGTACTATCCTACCAATGGGTTGTTACTGATTACGTAATCTCAGCCAACCACTGCATCCCACCCAAACAATGAATATTGACATTTGACAAAAGGTCCATGTTTGTCAACCTTTGCCTTGCCATGTAACGCCAGGTGATGGTACTATCCTACCAATGGGTTGATAGTGATTACGTAATCTCAGCCAACCACTGCATCCCACCCAAACAAAGAATATTGACATGTGACAAAAGGTCCATGTTTGTCAACTTTTGCCTTGCGATGCAACTTCAGGTTATGATACTATCCTACCAATGGGTTGTTAGTGATTACGTAATCTCAGCCAACCACTGCATCCCACCCAAACAATGAATATTGACTTTTGACAAAAGGACCATGTTTGTCAACTTTTGCCTTGCCATGTAACGCCGGGTGATGGTACTATCCTACCAATGGGTTGTTAGTGATTACGTAATCTCAGCCAAACACTGCATCCCACCCAAACAATGAATATTGACTTTTGACAAAAGGTCCATGTTTGTCAACTTTTGCTATGCAATGTAACGTCAGGTTATGATACTATCCTACCAATGGGTTGTTAATGATTACGTAATCTCAGCCAACCACTGCATCCCACCCAAACAATGAATATTGACTTTTGACAAAAGGTCCATGTTTGTCAACTTTTGCCTTGCGATGCAACGTCAGGTTATGGTACTATCCTACCAATGGGTTGTTAGTGATTATGTAATCTCAGCCAAGCACTGCATCCCACCCAAACAATGAATATTGACTTTTGACAAAAGGTCCATGTTTGTCAACTTTTGCCTTGCCATGTTACGTCAGGTTATGGTACTATCCTACCAATGGGTTGTTAGTGATTACGTAATCTCAGCCAACCACTGCATCCCACCCAAACAATGAATATTGACATTTGACAAAAGGTCCATGTTTGTTAACTTTTGCCTTGCGATGCAACGTCAGGTTATGATACTATCCTACCAATGGGTTGTTAGTGATTACGTAATCTCAGCCAACCACTGCATCCCACCCAAACAATGAATATTGACTTTTGACAAAAGGTCCATGTTTGTCAACATTTGCCTTGCGATGCAACGCCAGGTGATGGTACTATCCAACCAATGGGTTGTTAGTGATTACGTAATCTCAGTCAACCACTGCATCCCTCCCAAACAATGAATATTGACTTTTGACAAAGGGTCCATGTTTGTCAACTTTTGCCCTGCCATGTAACGTCAGGTTATGGTACTATCCTACCAATGGGTTGTTACTGATTACGTAATCTCAGCCAAACACTGCATCCCACCCAAACAATGAATATTGACTTTTGACAAAAGGTCCATGTTTGTCAACCTTTGCCCTGCAATGCAACGTCAGGATATGGGACTATCCTACCAATGGGTTGTTACTGATTACGTAATTTCAGCCAACCACTGCATCCCACCCAAACAATGAATATTTACTTTTGACAAAAGGTCCATGTTTGTCAACTTTTGCCTTGCCATGCAACGTCAGGTTATGGTACTATCCTACCAATGGGTTGTTAGTAATAACGTAATCTCAGCCAACCACTGCATCCCACCCAAACAAATAATATTGACTTTTGACAATAGGTCCATGTTTGTCAACTTTTGCCTTGCCATGCAACGTCAGGTTATGGTACTATCCCACCAATGGATTGTTAGTAATTACGTAATCTCAGCCAACCACTGCATCCCACCCAAACAATGAATATTGACTTTTGACAAAGGTCCATGTTTGTCAACCTTTGCCTTGCCATGCAACGTCAGGTTATGGTACTATCCTACCAATGGGTTGTTAGTAATTACGTAATCTCAGCCAACCACTGCATCCCACCCAAACAATGAATATTGACTTTTGACAAAAGGTCCTTGTTTGTCAACTTTTGCCTTGCCATGCAACGTCAGGTTATGGTACTATCCTACCAATGGGTTGTTACTGATTACGTAATCTCAGCCAACCACTGCATCCCACCCAAACAGTGAATATTGACTTTTGACAAAGGTCCATGTTTGTCAACCTTTGCCTTGCCATGCAACGCCAGGTTATTGTACTATCCTACCGATGGGTTGTTAGTAATTACGTAATCTCAGCCAACCACTGCATCCCAGCCAAACAATGAATATTGACTTTTGACAAAAGGTCCATGTTTGTCAACTTTTGCCTTGCCATGCAACGTCAGGTTATGGTACTATCCCACCAATAGGTTGTTACTGATTACGTAATTTCAGCCAACCACTGCATCCCACCCAAACAATGAATATTGACATTTGACAAAAGGTCCATGTTTGTCAACCTTTGCCTTGCGATGCAACGTCAGGTTATGGTACTATCCCACCAATGGGTTGTTACTGATTACGTAATCTCAGCCAAACACTGCATCCCACCCAAACAATGAATATTGACTTTTGACAAAAGGTCCATGTTTGTCAACTTTTGCCTTGCCATGTAACGTCAGGTTATGATACTATCCTACCAATGGGTTGTTACTGATTACGTAATCTCAGCCAACCACTGCATCCCACCCAAACAATGAATATTGACTTTTGACAAAAGGTCCATGTTTGTCAACTTTTGCCCTGCCATGCAACGTCAGGTTATGATACTATCCTACCAATGGGTTGTTAGTGATTACGTAGTCTCAGCCAACCACTGCATCCCACCCGAACAATGAATATTGACTTTTGACAAAAGGTCCATGTTTGTCAATTTTTGCCTTGCGATGCAACGTCAGGTTATGGTACTATCCCACCAATGGGTTGTTACTGATTACGTAATCTCAGCCAAACACTGCATCCCAACCAAACAATGAATATTGACTTTTGACAAAAGGTCCATGTTTGTCAACTTTTGCCCTGCCATGCAACGTCAGGTTATGGTACTATCCTACCAATGGGTAGTTACTGATTACGTAATCTCAGCCAACCACTGCATCCCACCCAAACAATGAATATTGACATTTGAAAAAAGGTCCATGTTTGTCAACTTTTGACCTTCCATGTAACGTCAGGTTATGGTACTATCCTACCAATGGGTTGTTAGTGATTACGTAATCTCAGCCAACCACTGCATCCCACCCAAACAATGAATATTGACATTTGACAAAAGGTCCATGTTTGTCAACTTTTGCCCTGCCATGCAAAGTCAGGTTATGGTACTATCCTACCAATGGGTTGTTACTGATTACGTAATCTCAGCCAAACACTGCATCCCACCCAAACAATGAATATTGACTTTTGACAAAAGGTCCATGTTTGTCAACTTTTGCTATGCAATGTAACGTCAGGTTATGATACTATCCTACCAATGGGTTGTTAATGATTACGTAATCTCAGCCAACCACTGCATCCCACCCAAACAATGAATATTGACTTTTGACAAAAGGTCCATGTTTGTCAACTTTTGCCTTGCGATGCAACGTCAGGTTATGGTACTATCCTACCAATGGGTTGTTAGTGATTACGTAATCTCAGCCAAGCACTGCATCCCACCCAAACAATGAATATTGACTTTTGACAAAAGGTCCATGTTTGTCAACTTTTGCCTTGCCATGTAACGCCAGGTGATGGTACTATCCTACCAATGGGTTGTTAGTGATTACGTAATCTCAGCCAACCACTGCATCCCACCCAAACAATGAATATTGACATTTGACAAAAGGTCCATGTTTGTTAACTTTTGCCTTGCGATGCAACGTCAGGATATGATACTATCCTACCAATGGGTTGTTAGTGATTACGTAATTTCAGCCAACCACTGCCAAAACAGATGGAAGTCGCTAGGATCGAGGCCAGGGCTGTACGGGAGTTGGTCAAACACGTCCCAGCCAAATCACTGTAGGATGTTTTTCGTCGCATTTGCAGTGTGTGATCGTGCGTTGTCGTGAAGAAACACAACAGGTTTTGACATCGCAAATTAGTCGATAAATGTCAATTGGTTTCACATTCCTAGCATTCAGAAAACGAATCACAGATCTGATTTCACAAGCGGCGGAATTTTCAATCAACACCCACATTGCAAACAAACACAACAAAGTGTACGTGGCTGACAGCGATCTCACGATGGCGCACGTTTCTTCTCCTTGATACAGAACGTCTACCGTGCTTGTATGGAACTGCGACCGCAGCGCTGCAGCGGAGATAAATTGAAAAAGAACTACTTTCTAGACGCCCTTTGTATTTCCCAAGATGTTAGCATATAAAAATGCCTGCCCTCGACATCTTGAAAATCTTTTCTTTGCAAGGCCAAGAGAGATGCCAATGACTACCCGTTTTTGAAACGTCTAAGAACTGGCAATTTCAGGCAAATAACAGCAACTACTCCCCCCCCCACACACACCACATAAAACATATTTGACATGAATTGTGTGTTTTGATCGGCTCTACAATTTTTGTGCCCGTCTACCTCCAATCCTACCGCCACTACGTCTTGCTTCCATAGCAACGTACTTTAATTTTGTTTTCACAAAGTAGGCTAACAATAAGTACTAACAATAAGTACTTAAAGTACTTGCAGCATAGTAAGTCACCATTCAGGTAATTGTCTCATATGTTTATGAGAACTCCTAGTGGTTTACCGGGAGAAACACGAGTCAATTGGAGAATTTAATGTCATGTCGGCATGTTGGCCATAGTAGCTCAAATGTTTAGAGCGGCTGGACGGAAACCAGAAGATACGTGGCTCAAATCCCGCTTATGGTATTGAATTTTTAGTCTGGCTCTACCCTTTCATAGTGCGTCCTACAATACGGCTAGTGTGAAAGAACAATTAACTTACACTTAGAACGGTTCATTGGTACATATTTGGCCGCGCCGTGGCTCAGTGCTTAGACCGCTTGGTCACCAAGGCGGCCCGGGTTCGATCCCAGGCGACCGCAAAGTGAGATTGGTGGTGGACAACACGGCGCTGGGCCGGGTTTTGTCCGGGACCTCCGGTTTGCCCCGCCATTTCATTGCACCGGTGCTGCCCCTTCATCTCATGTATTATCAGTGTCACCGCCTGCGGTGCCGTATGTAGTAAAAGCGGGCGTTAAACACTACACATTCATTTCATTCACATAAAGTGGATAACTCACTACAAACAGTGATGGCAAAGTCAATACACAAAGTTTGATGAATAGAGGTCGTGAATGAGACCTAGTTGCTACACCACATACAATTTTAACTGCTTCCTTTTGTAATAGCAGCAATGTAAGTGGAGAAGTATGATTTCCCCAGAGATTTGTTTCATAACATAGATAGTTATGGATTGAGCATTGTATATTGCCAATAAAGATTGGGTATTAAGATTATCTTTAAGGATTTTCAGACCAAATTGCCCTCCACTAATTTTAGTATATATGTGTGTGTGTGTGTGTGTGTGTGTGTGTGTGTGTGTGTGTGTGTGTGTGTGTGTGTGTGTGTGTGTGTGTGAGTGAGAGAGTAAGTTTGCCAGCCTAAGCCAGAATGAACAAAAATACCCAAAAATATCGCAGATATAAGAGGGCTGTTCAATAAAGAATGATCTCAATTTTTCTTTAACAACATACCTTTACTCATCCTCATAATTTTGATGGTCTTTCTCAAAATAGTCTCCCCTGAATGCGACGCACTTTTCCCAGCGTTTCTGCCAGTCTTCAAAGACATGCTGGAAACCATTTTTTGAGAGATCCTTGAAAATCGCCTCAGCAGCCTTCACCACTGCTTCTGATGATGGATGATACCTCCAACGAAGGCGTTTCTTCAAGTTAGGGAATAGAAAAAAGTCACATGAGGCTAAAACCGGACTCTATTGAGGGTGAGGAATGCACTTCACGTTGATTTTTGCAGGATATTCAGCAACAACATTGGAAATATGCGGCCGCGCATTATCGTGGTGCAGCATCCTGCCTGCTTCACGGAAATGTGGTCTTTTGCACCTGACATGGACTTGCAATGTTTTCAAGACATCCCTGTAGTATAGTCCAGTTACCGGTGTGTGTGCAGGTACAACATGCTGATAAACGATTCCATGAATATCAAAGAATGAGATGACCATATCTCTCCCAGCAGAAGCGACAACTTTTGCTATTTTGGGGGTTGGTGATGAAGGAGATTTCCACACTGAGCTTTGCTGTTTGCTCTCAGGATCAAAATGATGTAGCTAAGTTTCATCAGCAGTGGTTACGTTTGAAAGAAGCTCTGGATCTTCCTCTAACATCAACTTTTACTGCATGCACACCTGCATGAGAATGTCCTTTTGTCCGGGAATCAACAGTCTTGGAACCCATCGCGCACAAACACGTCTCATGTGTAATGTTTCTGTCACCAACCTGTGGGTGGCATCCAATGAAATGTTCAATATTTCATAAAGTAATCTTAAGGTAATTCGTCGATCCTTTCTCACAATGACAGCAGCAGTGTTGATGTTTTCTTCCGAAACAGCAGTAACTGCAGTAACGGATCCACCTTCCTTTGAAATAGATTGTCTCCCATCTTTAAACATTTTAAACCACCTTCGAGCTGTGCTGTAGCGAAAAACAGACTCTCCATAGGTCTCCTGTAACATTGTATAGGCTTCAATTCAAGATTTGTTGAGACGAAAGCAGAATTTCAAAGCCGCATATTGTTCCTCGCGCGTTACCTCCATTGCAGTGGTAGGCGATACTGAACATGTCTGAACTTGCCTGGTTCTCACAGGCGGGAAGCAGGAGTACCAACAATGAAACTACTAAGGCGTGTTTGTTTCACATTAAGCTAACAGAATATAATAAGATTGAATTTTAGTGCGAAAAATTATGACCGTAGATTTATCATTTTTTATTGAACAGCCCTCGTATATAATTTAGATACTGGACAACTAAGAGAAATTTGAGGCCGCGCCGTAGTTGAGGCCTCACCAAGGCAGCCCGGGTTCGAAAACAGGCCACTGTGAGGTGACATTTGTAGTGGACAACACAGCTTTGGGGCGGATTTTCTCAGGTCTACCCCGCCATCTGGTTCCAGCGATGCTCCATCTTCATCTCATGTATCATCAATGTCACCGCCTGCGGTGCCGTATGTAGTAAAAGCGGGCGTTAAACGGTACATATTTTAATAGACATTTCTAATTGTGCTGTTTTCTCAGTATTTAGACTGAGATTATTAGCACTGCATCATTATCCCCTGGATAATTTAATTACATCCCCCGAATTCCCTATCGCTCCATTTCATCTCCATTATCATTTCACGTCATTTCTCTTCTGGTAGGCTGTTCCAGGGTGGAAGTGTCGGCGCTGCATGGCAGGATATGCTCTGAGTAAACTAATTTCTCCTTCGGTAAGACGGTTGCCGGTCTCCGAACCCAGTTTTCGTGATGGGGCAGTTTCTGAACCAGAGTATTGTGGGATGTCCATGGTCCTGGCCTGTCGGGGGTTGTTTTCGACTAAGTAAAATTTGGGGACCCTGCTCTCTGCACCGTCGTGACTCCTTGGGAGGGCCACCCTCTGTCTCTCGCCACATCGTTCCACCCAGGTACAATAGACCACGTTTGGACCTCCGTGGCAAGTCCCGTCCTATATAATCCAGCTCCCAGTTCCACTGTAGAGTATCTATACCTACACGTAAGTACGTAAAGTATTTATAGTACATATAAATTATACTTAAAATCATATGATAAGTAATGTAAACTTTCGTTTACCTTATAAAGATTGCCCATATCACATTTTTAATTTGAATTCTTGAATAATTTCTGTACTTTCTTCCATGGTGCTTTAAATTTTATCTCAAACTTGCAAAGATGTCCACTGGGTGTCGCACCAACACTTGAGAAAAGCCTAGGATTGTTACATGGAACACTCGAAAACGGTTATGCTAATATATATGCAAAAGTGTTTGTAAAACTTCAGGATTGATAACTGTCATCGCCAAACAAAGTCATTTACTAAGTATCCTTGAACCACATTCGGAGAAATAAGAGAAAAGTACATTCTTTTATTCAAAATATTTATTCTGTGCTTCTCATATAAAACTGCGAATATTTAAAAAACGATCGCTTAGCGCTGGTTCTTGTAGCACACGAATACTTTCCGGTTAGTTCTTGCGCAGACAAAGCTGTTTTAGCTCTCTAAATGAAGCACGTCTTTCGGGGAAGTGTATTGTCGCCGATCGCATTGTTGATTGGAGCCACCGCAAAGCCAGCACCGAGCGTGCGTGGGCAGGAAAGAAAGAGTGCGCGAGTTGGACGCTTGCTGAGAGAGAGAAAGAGATAATCTGGAATTTCATCGTGATTGTTATAGAACGATCGGCGGCTTTCTAGAACAATGACTGGAGGTATAAAAGTCGGCAAAGTGTTAGTTGCTAGTGAGATGTTAATTGATTGTGTGCAACTGTGTACTGCAGTGGATTTCTTTGATTGTTTACTTGTGACAGTGGAACGGGAAGATCTTAAAGACTGCATTTGTGCTTGTTACGCAATTGTGCTGCTGTAAGGGGTGTAGAAAGCGTCTTTTTACTGAAATAAAGAGCATTTTAAATTTCTGCAAACAAGAATTTTAATGCTACGAACGCACAAAGTCACAATATGCAACAGATATGCGGCAATTTAATATTTCAGCACGCCATATTTCTCTTCTTTAACTGAAATAGCTGTGTGGTTTGGTGCTGAATATGCTCTTTTTGATGTGACCCTACATGCATTGAAATCTAGGCTGCACTAGTGCGGGAGGAAATTATGTAAGGAATATCAAAATTGACGTAAAAACATCGTATCTGCTTCCAACGACCTGTGACAAAATACTCGAAAAGTAACTTACAAACCTTTCCTGATAAGCCAAAGGGCCATTGTTGGAAACATGAATGTAGATTTTCATGATGTAATTTAGAGCTAACGCAACCATTCAGAAAGTAACGAGCTTGCTTCATGCATACAGAATTGTACTAGAACAAAGCTTGAATGTTTATAACCACTTGTAACACGCAGGTAGACTTTCTTGTATTATTAGGTATACATGTCCAATTTACCTACATTGCTTGGTTAGCTTTTTAAAACTCCAGTAACAAATAAATTAATTTTATTACCCTCTTTATGTAATTATTTTAGTATAGTTTATTGACGTTTTGGTGAACGCTCTCCTTCACCACTTAAAATTTCAACTGCTTACAGCTGTTCCTAATAATGAATGAAGAACCATTTGGATGTGGAGCAATTATCGGTTGGAGTTTTTAGATAACATAGGTTGGCAAAGTGTTAAACCTTCGCACTTTCTCTTTGGCCCTTTAGTTATTTAATAACATAAAATAATTTTTTTTTACAAACAGGTGAAGCTGGTTAAATGAGTGCACAAAAGAAAGAATCGAAAGTGAGAATGCAGCTTAGTATACTAATTTACAACTACTAAAAGTAGATGTATTATTAGAAAGACAAAATTTAAGATTCACAAAAGGTAACATATGCTGCAGGTGGAACCTAAGCTAGCACATGAGGAAATACTACCAAAATTTGTGAGGAAAATAATGTGACTTTGTGGGTTCGTAGAATTGAAGGTCTTGTTTGCAGAAATTTAAAAGTCTTTTTATTTCAGTAAACAGTAACTTTGTACAACCCTTACAGAAGCAGAATGACGTATTAGACACAAATGCAGTCCTCAAGGTCTCTCGTTGCTTTACCATACGTAAAAAACCAAAGAAATAACTTGCGGCACACTTCAAATAACTGCACACACAATGAACAGCTCACTAGCAACTGACTAGCAACTCTACACTTTGCGGGCTTTTATACCTCCAGTTATTGTTTCTAGAAAGCCGCCGACGTTTGCGGCGGCAAGAGAAAGGGAACTATCCAGACATGCCTGTTTCTTTATCTCTCTCGGCAAGCGTACAGCGCGCGCACCACTCGCCGGCTGCGGCTTGCGGACAACAATGCCTCGGCGACAATACAAAGACGAATCTTTAGACAAGGATAAACATTACTGGATAATAAGGTATAATTATGAGATAGAAAAACTAATAGACAAACAAGATATTTTGAGATTGATAAAGCCATAAGGAGTTAGATGGATGGGGCATATTAAGAGAGTGACGGAAGATAGAAGGCCTAAACTAATATTGAAAGGAGGAAAGAAAATAAGGGCAAAGTCAAGGATGATGGAACAGAAGATTTAAGGAAGACTGGAAGAGGGTGTAAAAATAAAGAGAAAGAGAGAGATTTATGAAGGAAGATTATGCTGGAGACCAAAGCTCATTAAGAGCTTCAGAGCCAAAGAAAAGAAGGGAAAGATTCCTCTTGAAGTTAACCAGGTAAGGAAAATACACACTGTGTGCGTAGTGTTTAACGCCCGCTTTTACTACATACGGCACCGCAGGCGGTGACACTGATGATACGTGAGATGAAGATGGAGCACCGGTGGAATGAGATGTCGGGGGAAACCGGAGGTCCCGGTGAAAACCCGCCCCAGCGCCGTGTTGTCCAACACAAATATCACTATACGGTCGCCTGGGATCGAACCCGGGTTACCTTGGGATACACACTGTCTACGACCATCGAGAAGAATGATCTATTTATTAACATATGCTGGTACTGGCATCAGAGTCGATTCTTGTTAGTTTTGCTGTATTTCACCGTTAGGTAATGACACTGCGAAGTCTTGGTACAAATAATATTTCTGAATACAAACACTGCTCTTTAATAACACCTAAGATATATGAAAGAGAAATCAATGGAATGGGAAATAAATATTTTGTGTAGCTACAGGTAGACCGTAAACAAACTGCGGTCGGTGTGCAGGAGAGCCTTCTCCCCTTCCACGCCATTCAAGCATCACGTGACTCCCCTCCCCCTTCCTGCATGCGACAGAGTGCAAACAACACAAAATGCATGTATTTTAATGCTATTTTGATTTTCAAAGTTAACAGAAAATAATTACCTCGAACATGACCACACAATTGACTAACAAATAGATTGAATCATAGTTTCTTTAAACTCTAAGGAACAATGCAGTGATTCGACAGAAAATGCAAAGAGTGAATGTAACACTGAATGCGAAAGCGAGTTAAACAGATAACCAGTGCAGCCCGTGCGATTGAGGAGAGGTAACCTAAAATAACAATAGAGGGGGAAAGCTAGAGGACTCCAGTGTTGGCAAGCCACACCTCCAGCTGCATTTTGTTCGCAGTCTAGTTATAGTACAGCTGCTGCATTCGTTTTTAATGCGTTGGATATGAAGATGCCAAAGATAAATAGGCATTGGTGTGCTAGATTTACACGTCCGTTATCATTTATGTGGAGTAAGTACCCGACCCCCCCCCCCCCAAAGCGAACGTGTGTGTTTGTTTTAAATAGTATATCAGCCATGAAAGGGTTTATGGTCCTTTCTATTTTCACAAAACCCCTCAATCACAGGAATTTCTTATCTAAGATGTTACAGACATGGCTTTTCTCTATTTTTAAGGCGATATCAGGGTTTTGTTTTTCAGCAGAATGGGTCACCAGCTCATTTCCACTTAGAAGCCTTACATGAGCTGAACATGCGACTTACATAGAGTTGAACTGGGTTGTTTGTCATGACGATAGTGAACGGTTCGCTGTCCTGCAGCTCTCTCTGGAGTTTAGTCAAGCAACACGTGCTTCAGCCACCTTAATCATGAGTGTTCCTGTCACAGAGACTATTGTCACCGAGGCATTGTTGTACACACCAATTAACTTAAGGTGGCAGCTGGGTAAAGACACTCACTAAATGAATCAGTGTGTTACCAATCCTGAAAGGAGAGTAAAGATGATTTTATACATTTTCAACCATTGATGGTACATGTATCAACTACTGCATATGTATAAATCATCTTCAGCCTTCTTTCAGATTTATTATCAGGCTAGTTCATTTAGTGCGCATCCTTACTCAGCTGCCAGCTCAAGTTAATTGGACATTACCGCTAGCGCAAGCCGCAGCCGGCGAGTGGGCGAGTGCTGAACGCTTGCCGAGAGAGAGAGACAGAGATAGTTTCATCTTTCTCGCTGCATCGTGACTGTTATCGAACGATCGACTAAATTCTAGAACAATGGCTGGAGATACAAAAGCCGGCAAAGTGTCAGTTGTCAGTCCGTTGTTAATTGTTTTGCAGCTGTGCAGTGTGAGAGTTGTGTGAGGATTATTAAACTGTAGTGATTATTTTGTTTGTTGACGTGTAGTGGAGCGAAAGGGACGACCTTAAAGACTGTGTTTGTCTATGTTACATCGTTTTTCTGCACAAGTTATTGTTTACTGCAGTAAAGAGCATCTTAAATTTCAGCAAACAAGACTTTTAATTCTACGAAACCGCAAAGTCTCAATATGCATTAGTGCAGGGGAAGACAGGCAGTAGCGGTGTGACGTCAGCTCTGCCAGCTCTCACCGCAAAATATGCTGTCGAAGGGGAAGGAATAATTTGATGTTTGCGGGTAGGAAAGACAGGAAACGTATTGGGTGTTAATAATATGTATTACTTAAATCTTGGGTGTTGCAATATTAATGCTGACTGCTTTAATTACACAATTGGTAACAGTTTATAAACAATTACATCTTTGCTCTGTGCTATGAGAAAATATATAAAACTTGAAACTCGTAGTTTATCTGAAGGTCCGAATTGTTATAAACTAAATAAAATAGAATATCAAATAATTTTCTCTGCAAATTAAAGGGGACCTAGTCAGAACAAAATTACGTGGACATTTTACGACACTTTCTGTTTCATTTTTCTTTAACTAGTTTATCAATGTCAGGACGCAATATCTGGGAAATTTGTAATCGAAGGCTGCATGTTAGACTGCGATCCGATAAGGTACTTCGGGGTTTGGACTTAGGTAATTTCATAACAGCAAAAACTTGTTCGCACACATATGTCGTACCAAACATACACAATGTCCACGGGGCAAGTGAATACAACCTCGGAAATCTGGTTTGGGGGACATTTGTAAAAAACAGTCTATATATATATATATATATATATATATATATATATATATATATATATATATATATTATACTTCAATAAATCGTCACATTGTACATTTAACAGTTCCATTAGGAACGTGGCAGCTACTCTGTTGTCATCAAGTGTGCCGCACCTAACTGAACGCTCAGATACTGTACTCTCTGCCCCATTTATATAGGCAACCTGATACTACACGGCTCTTGCCTGACGTCACACGCAGTGCAGTCCTTCCCGACTGAAATACGCCACAGCTCTCGAAGCTCTCTTCCTCTGCATTAGTGGTTCACCCTATGTTAACAATATGCCAGGAATGTAACCACAGACACAGGTGATGTGATGTAATGTAATTAAAGGAAAGTAATGCAAAGCTTTGGGTTTTGCGATCCATAAAATTTATGGATGTTTTTAAAGACACGTTACTCAAGTGAAACATTTGTTACAACATTGATTTGATCAAAACATTTGTGCTATCGTTTTTATGCATGCTTAATAGCCCCACGTCAGTAGATTTATTGCCATGTAATGAATAGAATTCCCGCTCACTGGCGCTGCAGGTGTGATATTGATAATTGACAGCATCGTTAACAAGCAAAATATCTGTTTAATTTTCCGTGATATTATCTTTATATTGCATGTAGACTAACATACTCTGACTTTGTGGGTTCGTGAAATGAAACGTCCAAGTTACAAACACAAAAACTGCACCTTATTTACATAGGAACACACTCCGTACTCAGCAGAACAGAATTGCGTCACAAACACAATACAATTTGCAAGGTCACCTACAGAGTTCACCAGCTGTTCACGCACGCGAGTACAATTAACGACTGTTCCCCTTTGGCGAGCGGGCTCCCTTTTTTATATATTACTCACATTCCGGAAATTTCTCAAACAATCGGGACGGCTAGAACAAAGACGAACACTCGAGAAATCCATCTCCCTCCCCCCGCCGTTTCGACAGGCACATATCCACACAATGCACGCTTGTTTCTTTGGGCTATTCGCCCGCACCACCTCGATCAACAATGGGCTCGCGATACTGCTCCCTCCTCAAGCCTGGTCGTCCCGAACAGCACCATCGTAGCGGGCCAGACGATCCAGGTGAACCACCAGCATCTTTCCTCGGAGTACATTCTGGATGCGGTAGAACACGTCGTTAATCCTCTTTGCCACTCGGTACCGTAGTTCTTAAATTACAAAGTGTTGCATTGTAGCCAAAAGCTTTATATCCAGAGTTCACTGAAAATACTACTTTAGATTCAAGGACCGTCAGAAACAAAAAGGTTTTAGAATAAGGCCAAAGTAAGTTTGATCTACACAACCCTACCTCGGAAATTCGATAAATTACAAAGTATTGCATTGTACCCAAAAGCGTTATATAGAGATATCACTGTTAATACTAGTTTGGATTTCCAAGTTTAAACTGCACAACATGACCCTGGAAAGTCGTTAAATTAGAAAGTATTACATTGAACACAAATTCTTCATATAGAGGTTTTACTGTAAATACTAATTTGCACTTCTGCTCCATCAGAAACAAAAACAGGTTTTGAATAAGGCCAGTGTATGTTTATACTGTACAGCTCGTTCCCGGAAAGTCGTTAAATTACAAAGTATTGCATTGAACCCAAAAGCTTTAGGTCGAGATTTCACTGTAAATACCAGTTTGGATTTCCGCTCCATCAAAAGCAAAAATATGGTTTAGAATAAGTTCCACTGCTGTTTAAAAGAACAACTATAAAGCTGAAACTCGTTAAGTCACAAATTATTGCATTAAATGCCAAACATTTATTTCCAGATTTCACTGGATATGTTATTCTTGAGATCCCCTAAACGACAAACAAACAAAAAATATTTTAGGATAAGGCACACCGCTGTTTAAAAAGCGAATTTAACCCTTGGATGGTCCTTAAATAACAAACTATTTAATTGTCCCCAAAATCCAAATGTCAATAGTTCACTATACTTAATAATTTGAATTTCCCCTCCATCAGATACAAAAATAGGTTTTAGAATAAGGCCAATGTATGTTTGAACTGCACGACTCGAACTCGGAAATTCGTTTAATTACAAACTGTTGCATTGTACCCAAAAAATTTATATAGAGATTACACTGTAGATACTAGTTTGAATTTCCGGTCCATCACTAACAAAAGGGGGTTTTAGAATGAGGCCAATGTATGTTGAACATTACAAGTCTAACTCGGGGAGTCGTTTAACAAAAAAGCGTTGCAATGGTGCGCAAGAGATTTATATAGAGATTCACTGTAAATACTGGTTTCGATTTCCGCTCCATCAGAAACCAAAGGGGGTTTTAGAATAAGGCCAATGTATGTTGAACATTACAAGTCTAAATCGGGGAGTCGTTTAACAAAAAAGTATTATGATAGTGTGCAAGAACTTTATATGGATAATTCACTGTAAGTACTAGTTTGGATTTCCAGACCACAAGCAACAAAAAGAGTCTTAAGAATAAGGCTAATGTATGTTGAGCATTATAACTATAACTGGGGGAGTCGTTCAACTAAAAAGTATTGCAATACTAACCAAGAGCTTTATATAGAGAATTCACTGTAAATACTAGTTTGGATTTCTAGTCCATCAGCAACAAAAAGAGTCTTAAGAATAAGGCCAATGTATCTTTGAACCGCACAACTCGACCTCGGAAGGTCGTTTAATTACAAAGCACTGCATTTTTCCGAAATGCTTTATAAAGAGATTTCACTGTAAGTACTAGTTCGGATTTCCGGTCCATCAGAAACAAAACGAGGTTTTAGAATAGGGCCAAAGTGTCTTTTAACCGCACAACTCGACCTTGGTAGGTCGTTTAATTACAAAACACTGCATTTTTCCGAAATGCTTTATAAAAGGATTTTACTGTAAATACTAGTTTGGATTTCCTGTCCATCAGAAGCAAAAAGAAGTTTTTGAATAAGGCCAATGTATCTTGTAACCGCACAACTCGACATCGGAATGTCGTTTAATTACAAAGCACTGCATTGTACCCAAAAGCTTTATATAGAGATATCACTGTAAATACTAGTTTGGATTTCCAAGTTTGAACTGCACAACGTGATTCTGGAAAGTCGTTAAATTACAAAGTATTACATTGAACACAAATTCTTCACATAGGGATTTTACTGTAAGTACTAGTTTAACTTCCGCTCAATCAGAAACAAAAAGATGGTTTAGAATAGGGCTAATGTATGTTCGAACTGCACAAATCGAACTCGGAAAGTCTTTTAATTACAAACTATGGCATTGTACATAAAAGCTTTATATAGAGATTTTACTGTAAATACTAGTTCTGATTTCCTCTCCATCAGAGGCAAAAAGATGGTTTAGAATAAGTTCCATTACTGTTAAAGGAACAGCTATACCTCCAAAAGTCGCTAAATAACGAAATATTGCATTAAATGCCAAACATTTATATCGAAATTACGCTGAAAATGCTAGTCTTGAGATCCCCAAACGAAAAACACACACAAAATGTTTTAGAATAAGGAACCTACATCTATGTTTAAAAGCGAGATTGTACCTCGAAAGGTCCTTAAATAACGAACTATTTTATTATTGCCAAAATCTATATAACGAGAATTCACTGAACTTACTAATTTGCCCTTCGGCATCACCAGAAACAAAAACAGGTTTTATAAAAAGGCCAGTGTATGTTTATACTGCACAGCTCGTTCCCGGAAAGTCGTTAAACTACAAAGTATTGCATTGAACCCAAAAGCTTTATGTAGAGATTTTACTGTAAATACTAGTTTGGATATCCGCTCCATCAGAAAAAAGAGGTTTTTAAATAAGACCAATGTATGTTTGAAGTGAACAACTCGGCATCAGAAAGTCGTTTAATTTAAAAGTATTGCACTGTACCTAAAAGCTTTATATAGAGAGTTCACTGTAAATACTGGTTTGGATTTCCAGTCCATCAGCAACAAAAAGAGTCTTAAGAATAAGCCCAAAGTATATTTTAAATGCACAACTCCACATCGCAAAGTTGTTTAATTAAAAAGAACTGCATTGTATCCAAAAGCTTTATATAGAGATTTCACTGTAAATACTAGTTTGGATTTCCAAGCCACCAGAAACAAAAAGAGGTACTACAATAAGGCCTATATATCTTTGAACTCAACATAGGAAGGTCATTTCATTACAATGTATTGCATTGTACCCAAGAGCTTTATATAGAGATTTCACCGCAATTACCTGATTAGATTTCCGCGCTATCAGAAACAAAAGGAGGTTTTACAATAAGGCCCATGTATGTTTGAACTGCACAACTTACCCTCTGAAAGTCGTTTAATTACAAAGCATAGCACTGTGCCCAGAAGCATTATATAGAGATTTCACTGTAAATACTATTTTGGAATTCCGCTCCATCAGAAAGAAAAGGATGTTTTAGAATAAGGCCAATGTATGTTTGAACTGCACAACCGACCTCGGAAGTCGTTTAATTACAAAAGTATTGCATTGTAACCAAAAGCTTTATTAGGGATTTCACTGTAATTACCCCCTTGGAATTCCGCTCCATCAGAAACAAAAAGAGGTTTTAGAATAAGGCCAATGTATCTTTAACCGCACAACTCCACCTCGGAACTTCGTTTAATTACAAAGCACTGCATTGTAACGAAAAGCTTTATATAGAGATTTTACTGTAAATTCTAGTTTGGATTTCCGGTCCATCAGAAACAAAAAGAGCTTTTAGAATAAGGCCAATGTATCTTTTAACCGCATAACTCGACCTCGTAAGGTCGATTAATTACAAAGCACTGCATTGTATCGAAAAGCTTTATATAGAGATTTCACTGTGAATACCAGTTATGATTTCCAGTACATCGGAAACGAAAAGAGGTTATAGAATAAGGCCAATGAGCCTTTTAACCTTACAACTCAACCTCATAAGTTCGTTTAATTAAAAAGCTTTATATAGAGATATCACTGTTAATACTAGTTTAGATTTCCAAGTTTGAACTGCACAACATGACCCTGGAAAGTCGTTAAATTACAAAGTAATAACTGAAAACAAATTCTTGATATAGAGATTTTACTGTATATACTAAATGGATTTCGACTCAATCGGGAAAAAAAGATGGTTTTGAATAAGGCCAATGTATGTTTGAACTGCACAACCCGAACTCAGAAAGGCCCTTAACTACAAAGTATTGTACTGTACCCAAAAGCATTATATAGAGATTTCACTATAATTACCTATTTAGATTTCCGCTCCATCAGAAACCAAAAGGGACTTTACAATACGGACAATGACTGGTTGAACTGCACAACTGGACCTCGGAAAGTCATTTAATTACCATGTATTGCATTGTACCCGAAAGCTTTGTATAGAGATTTTACTGTAATTACCTGTTTAGACTTCCGCTCCATCAGAAACAAAAGGAGGTTTTACAATACAGCCAATGTATGTTTGAACTGCACAACTTAACTTCGGAAAGTCGCTTAATTACAAAGTATTGCATTGTACTCGATACCTTTATATAGATATTTTACTGTAAATACTATTTTATATTTCTGCGCCATCAGAAACAAAAAGAGGTTCTAGAATAAGGCCTATGTATGTTTCAACTGCACAACTCTAACTCGATGAATCGTTTAATTACAGATTATTGCAATCGCACCCAAAAGCTTTCTATAGAGCTTACATTCTAGATACTAGCTTGGACTTCCATTCCATCCGAAACAAAAAAGGGTTTTGAATATGACCAATGTATGTTGAACAGGACAACTCCATCTCGGAAAGTCGTTTAGTTACAAAGTATTGCATTGTACCCAAAAGGTTTACATAGAGATTTCACTGTAGATACTGTACTGGATTTGCGCTCCATTAAAAAGTACAAGAGGTTTAAGAATAAGGCCAATGTATGTTTGAACTGCAAAACTCGACCTCGGAGTCAGATAATTACATAGTATTGCAGTGGTCAAAAGAGCTTTATATAGAGATTTTACTGTTAATACTAGTTAGGATTTCCGCTCCATCAGAAAAAATAGGTTTTACAATACAGCCAATGTATGTTTGAACTGTACAACTTGACCCTGGAAATTCGTTTAATTACAAAGTAATGCATTTTTCAAAAGAGCCTTATATAGAGATTTTACTGTTAATACTAGCTTGGATTTCAACTCCATCAGAAACAAAAAAGGGCTTTGAATAAGCCCAATGTATCTTGAACAGTAAAAGTCCACCTCGGAAAGTCGTGTATTTAAAAAGTATTGCATTATACCCAAAAGCTTTATATAGAGATTTCAATGTAAATCCTATTTTGGATATTCGCTCCATCAAAAGCAAAAGATGGTTTAGAATAAGTTCCACTGCTGTTTAAAAGAACAACTATAAAGCTGAAAGTCGTTAAGTCACAAACTAGTGCATTAAGAGCCAAACATTTATTTCGAGATTTCACTGAAAATGTTATTCTTGAGATCCACTAAACGACAAACAAAAAAAAAAAAAATGTTTTAGAATAAGCTACACCTCTGTTTATAAAGCAAATTTATACCTTGGATGATCTTTATATAATAAACTGTTTTACTGTCCCCAAAATCAAAATGTCAAGAGTTCACTATACTTAATAATTTGCATTTCCACTGCATCAGAAACAAAAAGAGGTTTTAGAATAAAGCCAATATGTTTGAACTGCGCAATTCGACCTTGGAAAATAGTTTAATTACATAGTATAGCATTGTACCCAAAAGATTTATATAGAGATTACACTGCAGATACTATTTTGGATTTCCGCTCCATCAGAAACAAAAGGAGGTTTTAGAATAAGGCCAATGTATGTTTGAACTGCCCATATCGACCTCGGAAAATTGTTTAATTACAAATTATAGCATTGTACCCAAAAGATTTATATAGAGAATTTACAGTAAATACTAGATTGGATTTTCAATCCATCAGCAACAAAAGCAGTCTTAGGAATAAGGCCAATGTATGTTTGAAGTGCACAACTCAAATTTGGAATGTCATTTAATTACAGAGAATTGCATTGTATCCAAAGGCTTTATATACACATTTCACTGTAAATACTAGTTTGGATATCCGCTCCATCAGAAACAGAAAGGATTTTAGAATAAGGGCAATGATTGTTTGAACTGCAAAACTTGACCTTGAAAAGTCAAATAATTATGAAGTATTGCATTGTTCCCAAAAGCTTTATATAGAGAATACACTGTAGATACTAGTTTGGATTTCCGCTCCATCAGAAACAAAAGGGGGTTTTAGAATAAGGAAAATGTATGTTGAACATTACAAGTCTAACTCGGAAAGTCGTTTAACTACAAAGTACTGCAATAGTGCCCAAGAGCTTTATATAGAGAATTCACTGTTAATACTAGTTTGGATTTCCAATCCGTCACCAGAAAAGTCTTAAGAATAGGGATAATGTATGTTTGAACTGCACAAATCGACCTCGTAAGGTCGTTTGGTTACAAAATATTGAATTGTACCCAAAAGCTTTATATAGAGACTTCAATGTAACAACTTGTTTGGATATCAGCGCCATCAGAAACAAAAACGGGTTTTAGAATAAGGGCATTGAATGTTTGAACTGCACAACTTGACCTTAGAAAGTCATTTAAATACGAATTATTGCATTGTACCCAATAGCCTTATATAGAGATTTCACTTTAATTACCTGTTTAGATTTCCACTCCATCAGAAACAAAAAGGGCAGTTACAATACGGACAATGACTGTTTGAACTGCACAACTGGACCTCGGAAAGTCATTTAATTACAATGTATTGCATTGTACCCGAAAGCTTTATATTGAGGTTTTACTGTAATTACCTGTTTAGATTACCGCTCCATCAGAAACAAAAAGAGGATTTACAGTACAGCCAATGTATGAACTGCACAACTTGAACTCGGAAAGTCGTTTAGTTACAAAGTATTGCATCGTAACCAAACCTTTATATAGGTATTTTACTGTAAATGCTATTTTATATTTCTGCGCCATCAGAAACAAAAAGAGGTTCTAGAATAAGAACTATGTATGTTTCAACTGCACAACTCTAACTCGGTGAATCGTTCAATTACAAGTTATTACAATCGCACCTAAAAGCTTTATATAGAGCTTACACTGTAGTGACTAGCTTGGACTTCCATTCCATCCGAAACAAAAAAGGGCTTTGAATATGACCAATGTATGTTAAACAGGAAAACTCCACCTCGGAAAGTCGTTTAGTTACAAAGTATTGCATTGTACCCGAAAGGTTTACATCGAGATTTCACTGTAGATACTGTATTGGATTTGCGCTCCATTAAAAAAGTACAAGAAGTTTTAGAATAAGGCCAATGTATATTTGAACTGCAAAACTCGACCTCGGAGTCAGATAATTACATAGTATTGCATTGGTCAATAGAGCTTTATATAGAGATTTTACTGTTAATACTAGTTAGGATTTCCGCTCCATCAGAAAAAATAGGTTTTACAATACAGCCAATGTATGTTTGAACTGTACAACTTGACCCTGGAAATTCGTTTAATTACAAAGTATTGCATTTTTCAAAAGAGCTTTATATAGAAATTTTACTGTTAATACTAGCTTGGATTTCAACTCCATCAGAAACAAAAAAGGGCTTTGAATAATCCCAATGTATGCTGAACAGTTAAACTCCAACTCGGAAAGTCGTTTATTTAAAAAGTCTCGAATTGTACCCAAAACTTTATATAGAGATATCACTGTAAATCCTATTTTGGATTTCCGCTCCCTCAAAAGCAAAAAGATGGTTTAGAACAAGTTCCACTGCTGTTTAAAATAACAACTATACACCGGAAAATCGTTAAGTCACAAACTGTTGCATTAAATGCCAAATATTTATTTCGAGATTACACTGAAAATGTTATTCTTGAGATCCACCAAACGACAAACAAACACAAAGTGTTTTAAAATAAGCTACACCTCTGTTTATAAACCAAACTTATACCTTGGATGATCCTTAAATAATAAACTATATTATTGTCCTCAAAATGCAAATGTCAAGAGTTCACTATATTTAATAATTTGCATTTCCATCCATCAGAAACAAAACTAGGTTTTAGAATAAAGCCAATGTATGTTTAAATTGCCCAAATCGACCTCGGAAAATAGTTTAATTACAAAGTATAGCATTGTACCCAAAACCTTATATAGAGATTACACTGTAGATACTAGTTTGGATTTCCGCTCCATCAGAAACAAAAAGGGGTGTTAGAACGAGGCCAATGCATGTTGAACTTTACAACTCTAACTTGGGGAGTCATTTAACTACAAGTATTGCAACAGTACCCAAAAGATTTATATAGAGAATTCACTGTAAATACTAGTTTGGATTTCCAGTCCATCAGCAACAAAAGCAGTCTTAACAATAAAGCCAATGTAAGCTTGAACTGCACAACTTTACCTCGGAATGTCATTTAATTACAAAGTATTGCAGTGTACCCAAAAGCTTTATATAGAGATTTCACTGTAAATACTAGTTTGGATATCCGCTTCATCAGAAACAAAAGGAGGTTTTAGAATAGGGGCAATGCATGTTTGAACTGCACAACTCGATCGCGAATGTCGTTAAATTACAAAGTATTACATTGCACACAAAAGCTTAATATTGTCACCCGAGCGGCGGAACACCCTATAGAGTGGGCAAGCAGGAGAAGGGTCGGCGTCCGCCCCGCCCCCTCGTTTGTCTTATAGCGTTAGGAAGGGATGGCTGGGACAAAAAACATCAATGCGCCGTCTCTTTCTGTTCCGCCTGTGTTCTCGAACTTACGGGATATTTCTTCTAATTGAGAACCTTCCAGATCGGCAAGCGCATCCTATATAAGCAACACGTCGTGCAAGAGGAGCCATTCAGTCAGTGCTTGACGAGCTAGTGTGAACGGACGAGAAGACTGCGTGCGTCGGAGGAGTTTTTGTAATCGCGAGTGCAAGTGGAACTTAACGGACGAACTGGTGAACCGTAATTGTGTGCATTACGTAATTCTGTGTAATTGGCAAGAGTTTAACTGTAATTCGGTGGAAATAAAGAACATTTTTGAGTGGTGAAATTGGAATTTTCATTTCAGGAGCCCACAAAGTCACAATTAGTGTCAGAAGTGGGATATAACACAATGGAGGCAGCATTAGAAAAGATTTAACGGAACTGAAAGAAATGAAGTCGGCAAATGAAAACCTCGCTGCAAAAACAGAAGCGGCAAACAACAACATCACCGCAGAGTTGAAACAAATGGAGACGGCCAACGACAACATCACCGGGAAGATGGAAGAAATGAAGGCCGAATTAACAGCGAAGATGGAAACGGCAAACAACAACTTGGCCACGACAATGACCGCAAAGATGGCCGAACTGACAACGGGGATGAGGGAGGCGAATGAGGTCCTCGCCGCCAAGTTTGAGGAACGGTTGGCCGGCGTGAGGGATGACGTCACGAATCTGGGCAAGCGGATGGGTCAAGTAGACGACCGCCTTAATGATTTAGAGGAAAAGGCCGACAACATCGCAAAACCACTCACCCGCCTGACGGAGGAACACCGGCTTATGTGCGGACAGAGGACGCCGAAAACGCTTTCCAGCACCTAAAGGAGACCCTGTGCAGTGCTCCAATTTTGGGTTTCCCACAACCGGGTGGCGCCTTCATTGTGGACACCGACGCTAGCGACCATTGCATTGGAGGTGTCCTATCGCAGGTCCAGGACGGCCATGAGCGGGTGATAGCCTACTACAGCAAGACGCTATCCAAGGCAGAGAAGAACTACTGCGTCACCCGACGAGAATTATTGGCGGTAGTAAAGACCTTGGAGCACTTCCATAAGTACCTGTACGGTCAGCCATTCCACCTGAGGACTGACCATTCCACCCTAACCTGGCTATTGAGCTTTAAGAACCTGGAAGGCCAGACAGCACGTTGGGTCCAGAGGCTGCAGGAGTACGACTTCACCTCGGAACATCGTAGAGGGAAGAGCCACGGTAACGCTGACGCCATGTCCCGAAGACCCTGTCCAGAAGAGTGCGGCCAGTGCACAAGAGTGGAGAAGGAGCGTGCCGCAGCAGTCCGAGTAGTCACGGCAGTGCCTGCGGATGGCTGGTATAGCGCAGGCCTGAGGAGGAAGCAGCTGGCGGACGCAGACTTGGGGCCACTCTTGAGGGAAGTGGAGGCAGGGACGAGACCAACCTGGGAGGACATCGCACCGAGGAGCGCCACCTACAAGTCGTACTGGGCCCAATGGGACTCGTTGAAGACCAGAGAGGGCGTGCTGTTCCGGGTATGGGAATCACCCGATGGGAATACGCAGAGAGAACAGTTGGTACTTCCCCGGAGTAAGGTACCGGAAGTCTTGGAAGAAGTGTACGCTGGTACTTCAGGAGGACACCTGGGAGCGAACCGAAAGATTGACAAACTTCGGCAGCGCTACTTCTGGCTGAGACTCCGAGCAGATGCTGGTGGTACACCTGGACCGCCTGGCACGCTACGATGGCGCTGTTCGAGACGACCAGCTTTGAGGAGGGAGCAGTGTCACCCGAGCGTCGGAACACCCTATAGAGTGGGCATAAATAAATAAATAAATAAATAAATAAATAAATAAGTAAGTAAGTGAGTGAGTGAGTGAGTGAGTGAGTGAGTGAGTGAGTGAGTGAGTGAGTGAGTGAGTGAGTGAGTGAGTGAGTGAGTGAGTGAGTGAGTGAGTGAGTGAGTGAGTGAGTCAGTCAGTCAGTCAGTAAGTAAGTAAGTAAGTAAGTAAGTAAGTAAGTAAGTAAGTAAGTAAGTAAGTAAGTAAGTAAGTAAGTAAGTAAGTAAGTAAGTAAGTAAGTAAGTAAGTAAGTAAGTAAGTAAGTAAGTAAGTAAGTAAGTAAATAAATAAATAAATAAATAAATAATAAAATAAATAAATAAATAAATAAATAAATAAATAAATAAATAAATAAATAAATAAATAAATAAATAAATAAATAAATAAATAAATAAATAAATAAATAAATAAATAAATAAATAAATAAATAAATAAATAAATAAATAAATAAATAAATAAATAAATAAATAAATAAATAAATAAATAAATAAATAAATAAATAAATAAATAAATAAATAAATAAATAAATAAATAAATAAATAAATAAATAAATAAATAAATAAATAAATAAATAAATAAATAAATAAATAAATAAATAAATAAATAAATAAATAAATAAATAAATAAATAAATAAATAAATAAATAAATAAATAAATAAATAAATAAATAAATAAATAAATAAATAAATAAATAAATAAATAAATAAATAAATAAAATCTGAATATTCCCCCGGCACCTAGACAACTATACCGGGGCATATATCCAAATTTTCTCTTTATTTTTCCATAAAATCCTTACAAATGTTATAATTATACAAATCTCTCAGAAAACTACTCTACAAAAATAAAATGAAATAAAATAACAGAAATAAACACAAAAAAAGCAAAAAACAAAAGAAAACAACTATAAAAATTACTATAAAAATTACAAAATCCTTATTTCCTATATCTATATCTAAATCTACTAATTCTGTAGTCCACCATGGCCTCTGCCATCACTCTCTCCCTCCGCCGCCCATGCAGTCAACTCCATTGTTAGATTATTCAATAATTCTTCTCGTCTTATCCTATTTTGTGTTCTAGAACTCCTTCTTGGATCTTGTACTATTCTTCGCCTATTATCAACTCTTTCTCCTTTGAATATTTTTACCTCCCATGCTTTCTTACTTACAAAGTTAGTCAAAACTTGTAATTTATTTACCAATTGTTGATCTCGAATTATGTCATATACGATATATCCTGCTAGCGCATGCCTCTCTTCTTGTTGGTGAATTGCATATCTTCCACATTCAAATACTACATGTTCAGGATTATCTTGTTTGTTACAAAATTCACATATATCATTTTCAGTTTTATTGATTTTCTTCCAATAGGTCTTATAAGGTCCGTGTCCTGTTATATAATGTATAAATCCCTTTGTTGTTTGAATAAAATTCAATTTTAGTCTCTCTTTGACGTTCTGAAAAATTTCAAACACTCTTCTACCTTCTAGACTTTCTGTCCATTCATTTTGCCATTTATCTTTTAAACTATTTTTAATCACCCAAGATTTGTTTGTTCTGACTCCAGTTATATTATAAACTTTTTCTAAGTTTCCTTTTTTCGCCCAAAATTTTGCGCCCTTCAATCTTATTAATAAATCAATCGGCCAAATGGCCGTTGTTACTAGCAATTCCATAGTTGGTGTTGTTTTTACAGCTCCTGTCAGACGTAATAATACTTTTCTTTGCGTTCTTCTCAACAATCTTCTTATTTGCACATCATCCATCCTTTCTGCCCAAACTGCTGCCGTATACGTCATAATTGAAGCAAAAATGGTGTTATGATATATCTGTATGTTACGCAATGGAAGTACAAAATTTAAATTGGTTATTCTTGCTAGCTTAAGCATTATTTTCTCTGTTTTCTGCCTAATATACTCCGTGTGTTTTCTGAAATGAAATTTTTCATCTATCATGATACCCAAATATCTCATCTCTTTTTCCCGTTTAATGTTCTGATTATTTATCTTCACTGTAGGATCCCGCTTTAAATTTCCCTTAAAAAGCACATAATTTGACTTGTTTGGTGCAATTTTTAGTTTTGTTCTGAAACACCAATTTGATAATGTATTTGTAATTTCTCTTGCTTTATTTTCTAGCTCTAGTCTGCTCTGTCCATCCATCATTATGACTATGTCATCAGCATACGCTATTACATCCAAAACCTTATGATCTCTTTCCAGTAGTTCTAATAAATCTTCTGATAAAATATCCCAAAAAAGGGGCCCCAAGATCGAACCCTGAGGGTAACCCTTGGTTATCTTCTTCCTAGTTTCAAAATTTGATCCACCAATGAATACTTCTCTATTGGAACAATAATCCTTTAATAAATTATAAATAGTACTTGAATATTTCTTGTCTTTTAAAATGCCGAAAAAATACGGCCACCATAAATTATCAAAAGCGCCCGATATGTCCACAAATAATCCAATTACATAATTCTTTTGGCTTTTTGACACTGTTTCTTGAATTTTTAATATTGCATCCTCAGTTGAATATCCCTTTCTGAAACCAAATTGTTTATTATTCATACCCAGCATCAACCTATTTTCCATTATTCTTTTATATATTAACTGTTCAAAGATCTTGCCAATAGCATTTAATAAACATACTGGTCTGAAGGATTTTGGTTGCGTTCTGTCCTTATCTGCTCCTTTGCACAAAATTACAACCTTTGCCTCCTTCCACAAGTTAGGAAATCTCCCACTTGCCAAACAATCATTAAACAAGAAACACAAAAACAAGACAATTTCTTCTCGTAGATTATACAAGACTTCATTTATAATACCATCTGGACCAGGTGCCTTCTTCTTTTTTAACTTCTGCAGAATTAATTTTATTTCTGTAATATCAAAGGGATAAACAGGATTTCCTGTATACTGCAACATCATCTGGTTTCTTTTTTCAACATGAATATCATCATCTTCTTCCTCTTTATCATCTGGCAATAACGTATGTAATAACAATCCCACCGATTCTTTCCCGCTTTCTGTCATCTCTCCATTACCCTTATCTAATGTGGTTAAGATTTCTGGCTTCTTAATTTTATCCATAATAATTTTATACGGTTGTCCCCAGACATCTTGTTTTAAATTATTTTCAACGAACTGTTCCCAATGTTGTTTTCTGGTGTCTTCTAATAATTGTTTATACTTTTGTTTGGCCTCCCTATAATTCTTTAAGTTCTCTTCTCTTTCCGTATGTATGTTTGATTTTTGATATATTCTTCTTAATTTCCTTGCTAACGATCTCAGCTTCTGCAATCTATCTGTCCAGTTTATTTTATCCTTATTATTAGAAATTGTTATCTTTGGAACGGATTTGATACTGCTACTTTTATTGCCTGTGTTAAATTTATTGCATCCAAATCCACTGATATTCCCGTATACTGTAAATTTAAATCCTTAAATACTTGCTTCATCTTATCCTAATTTGCTCTTTTATAATTATAACGTAATTCTATTTCATGTTCTTCTTGAATTACTTCCCCATTCAATATATAATCAAAATAAATCAAATTATGATCACTTGTGGTCTGACCCTGTGTGACCCACCAATTTCTAATCTTCTTCTCCGCTGTTGCTGACGCTAAAGTAATATCTATATTTTCTTCAGCACCTGCTCTATTTTGAAAAGTTGGTGGATTACCATCTTTATTTATTACATATAAATTTAATTCCGAGATATGTTCTTCCAGTTTCTCCCCTCTTTCATCTGGTCTTTTACTGAACCACCAAGTTGATTTTGCATTACAATCACATACATGCATGATTTCTTTATTTCTGAATTTATTATGAATATTTTGTAATTTATATAGAAAGGGTTCAATATCCAAACTATATTGAAAATAATAATTTGCCAATATAAAACTTCCATACTTTGTTATAACTTCAATGCAATTTACATGCGTATCCAGAAATTGCGCTATGTTTACTATTTGCAAATCTTGCTTGAAAATTACTATTGCTGCCATTGCCTTTTCCTGAGATGCAGGAGAAGGGTCGGCGTCCGCCCCGCCCCCTCGTTTGTCTTATAGCGTTAAGAAGGGATGGCTGGGACAAAAAACATCACTGCGCCGTCTCTTTCCGTTCCACCTGTGTTCTCGAACTTTCGGGATATTTCCTCTAATTGAGAACCTTCCAGATCGGCAAGCGGATCCTATATAAGCAACACGTCGTGCAAGAGGAGCCAGTCAGTCAGTGCTTGACGAGCTAGTGTGAACGGACGAGAAGACTGCGTGCGTCGGAGGAGTTTACGTAATCGCGAGTGCAAGTGGAACTTAACGGACGAACTGGTGAAACGTAATTGTGTGCATTACGTAATTCTGTGTAATTGGCAAGTGTTTAACTGTAAGTCGGTGGAAATAAAGAACATTTTTGAGTGGTGAAATTGGACTTCTCATTTCAGGAGCCCACAAAGTCACAATATGGAGATTTTGCTGTAGATACTGTATTGGATTTGCGCTACATTAAGAAATACAAGAGGCTTTAGAATAAGGTTAAAGTGTGTTTGAAGTGCCAAACTCGACCTCGGAGTAATTAAATTACATAGTATTGCATTGTTTAAAAGAGCTTTATATAGAGATTTTACTGCTAATACTAGTTAGGATTTTCGCTCAATCAGAAACCAAAAGACATTTTAGAATAAGGTTCATGTATCTTTGAGCTGAACAAATCGTCCTCGGAAAGTCGTTTAATTACAAAGTATCGCATTGTCTCCAAATGCTTCATACGGAGATTTCACTGTAAAAACTAGTTTGATATCCGTTCCATCAGAAACAAAAAGAGGTGTGTGAGCAAGGCCAATGTATATTTGAACTGCACAACTTGAACCCTGGAATTCGTTTAGTTACAAAATATTGGATTGTTCAAAAGAGCTTTATATAGAAATTTTACTGTTAATACTAGCTTGGATTTCCGCTCCATCAGAAGCCAAAAAGGGCTTTGAATAAGCCCGGTGTATTTTGAACAGTACAATTCCGACTCGGAAAGTCGTTTATTTACAAAGTATTGCATTGTACCCAAAAGCTATATATAGAGATTTTCCTGTAGATAATGTATTGGATTTGCGCTACATTAAGAAATATAAGAGGTTTTAGTATAAGGCCAATGTGAGATTTAACTGCCACACTCGACCTCGGAGTAATTAAATTACATAGTATTGCATAGTTTTAAAGAGCTTTATATAGAGATTTTACTGTTAATACTAGTTAATATTTCCGCTCCATCGGAAACTTAAAGACATTTTAGAATAAGGTCCATTTACGTTTGAACTGCACAACTCGATCGCGAATGTCGTTAAATTATAAAGTATTGCATTGCAGACAAAAGCTTAATATAGAGATTACACTGTAGATACTGTATTGGATTTGGACTCCATTAAAAATACAAGAGGCTTTAGAATAAGGCCAATGTGTGTTTGAACTGCCAAACTCGACCTCGAAGTAATTAAATTACATAGTATTGCATTGTTTAAAAGAGCTTTATATAGAGATTTTACTGCTAATACTAGTTAGGATTTTCGCTCCATCGGAAACAAAAAAGGGCTTTGAATAAGCCCAATGTATGTTGAACAGTGCAACTCCACCTCGGAAAGTCGTTTATTTACAAAGTAACTGTCTCGAAAGGCTTTATATGAGATTTCATTGTAAATACCAGTTTGGATTTCCCCATACTCTTAAACAAATAGAGGTTTTCGAGTGAGGTTACTGTACGTTTGATCTGCAAAACTCGATCGCCGAAAGACGTTCAATTACATAGTATTGCATTGCACAAAGAAGCTTTATATAGAGATTTTACTGTAGATACTGTATTAATTTTCGGTCCATTAAAAATGAACGATGATTTAGAATAACGTCAATGTATGTTTGAACTGCAAAACAAGACCTCGGGGTCATTTAATTACATAGTATTGCATTGTTCAAGAAGCTTTATATAGAGATTTTACTGTTAATGCTAGATCGGGTTTCCGCTCCATCAGAAACACAAAGACATTTTAGAATAAGGTTAATGTATGTTGGAACTGAACTTTCGACCTCGGAAAGACCCTTAATTACAAAGTATCCCATTGTACCCAAAAGCTTTATATAGAGATTTCACTGTATATACTAGTTTGGATTTCCGCTCCATCAAAAGCAATAACATGGTATAGAATAAGTTCCACTGCTGTTTAAAAGAACAACTATAAAGCTGAAAGTCGTTAAGTCACAAATTATTGCATTAAATGCCAAACATTTATTTCCAGATTGCACTGAACATGTTATTCCTGAGATCCACTAAATGACAAACAAACAAAAAATGTTTTAGAATAAAGTACACCTCTGTTTAAAAACCGAATTTATACCTTGGATGATCCTTAAATAATAAACTATTTTACTGTCCCCAAATGTCAAGAGTTCACCATACTTAATAATTTTCATTTCCACTCCATCAGAATTAAAAAGAGGTTTTAGAATAGAGCCTACGTATGTCTGAACTGTCCCAATCGAACTCGGAAAATCGTTTAATTACAGAGTATAGCATTGTACCCAAAAGCTTTATATAAAGATTACACTGTAGATACTAGTTTGTATTTCCGCTCCATCAGAAACAAAAAGGGGTTTTAGAAGGAGGCCAATGTATGTTGAACATTACACCTCTAACTTGGGGAGTCGTTTAACTACAAGTATTGCAATAGTACCCAAAAGCTTTATATAGAGAACTCACTGCAAATACTAGTTTGGATTTCCAGTCCAGCAGCAACAAAAACAGGTTTTAGAATAAGGCCAATGTGTGTTTAAACTGCACAACTCGACAACGGAAAGTCGCTTAATTACGAAGGTATTGCATTGTACCCAAAAGCTTTATGTAGTGATTTCACTGTAATCACCTCTTTGGAATTCCGAGAATTCAGAAACAAAAGGAGGTTTTAGAATAAGACCAATATATCTGTTAACCGGACAACTTTACCTCGGAAAGTAGTTTAATTACAAAGCACTGCATTGTACCGAACAACTTTATATATAGAGATTTTACTGTAAATACTTTTGGACTTCCGGTCCATCAGATACAACGCAAGGTTTTATAATAAGGCCGATCTATGTTTGAACTGCACAGCTCGAATTCGGAGAACTGTTTAATTACAAAGTATTGCAATTGCAACCAAAAGCTCTATATAGAGCATACACTGTAGATACTAGTTTGGATTTCCGCTCCATCAGAAACAAAAAGGGGTTTTAGAATAAAGCCAATGTATGCTTGAACTGCACAATTGGAAGGCGGAAAGTCGTTTAATTATGAATTATTGCATTATACCCAAAAGCTTTATATAGTGATTTCACTGTAATTACCTGTTTAGATTTCCGCTCCAGCAGAAACAAAAAGAGGCTTTACAATACGGACAATGACTGTTTGTACTGCACAACTGGACCTCGTAAAGTCATTTACTTACAATGTATTGCATTATACCCAAAAGAGTTATATAAAGATTTTAATGTACTTACCTGTTTAAATTTCCGCTCCATCAGAAAAAAAAACAGGTTTTACAATACACCAATGTATGTTTGAAATGCACAACTTGACCCCGGAAATTCGTTTAATTACAATGTATTGGATTGTTCAAAAGAGCTTTATATAGAGATTTTACTGTTAATACTAGCTTGGATTTCCGCTCCATCAGAAGACGAAAAGGGCTTTGAATAGTCCCAATGTATGTTGAAAAGTACAACTCCGTCTCGGAAAGCCGTTTATTTACAAATTATTGCATTGTACCAAAAAGCTTTATATAGAGATTTCACATTAAATACCAGTTTGGAATTCCCCTTACTCATAAACAAATAGAGATTTTCGGGTAAGGCTAATGAACGTTTGAACTGCACAACCCGATCGCGGAAATTCGTTATATTACAAAGTATTGCATTGCACAGGAAAGCTTTATATAGAGATTTTACTGTAGATACTGTATTGGGTTTGCGCTACATTAAAAAGTAAACGATGATTTAGAATAAGGCCGATGTATGTTTGAACTACAAAACTCGACCTCGGGGTCATTTAATTACATAGTATTGCATTGTTCAAGAATCTTTATGTTGAGATTTTACTGTTTATACTAGATCGGGTTTCCGCTCCATCAGAAACACAAAGACATTTTAGGATAAGGTTCAAGTATGTTGGAACTGAACAATCGACCTCGGAAAGACCCTTAAATACAAAGTATCCCATTGTATCCAAAAGCTTTATATAGAGATTTCACTATATATACTAGTTTGGATTTCCGCTCCATCTAAAGTTAAAAGATGGTTTAGAATAAGTTCCACTGCTGCTTAAAAGAACAACTATAAAGCTGAAAGTCGTTAATTCACAAATTATTGCATTAAATGCCAAACATTTATTTCCAGATTGCACTGAAAATGTTATTCTTGAGATCCACTAAACGACAAACAAACAAAAAATGTTTTAGAATAAGGTACACCTCTGTTTAAAAAGCAAATATATTCCTTGTAAGTTCCTTAAATAATAATAAACTATTTTACTGTCCCCAAAATCCAAATGTCAAGATTTCACTATACCTAATAATTTGCATTTCCCCTCCGTCAGAAACAAAAAGAGATTTTAGAGTAAGGCCAATGTATGTTTGTACTGCAAAACACGACCTCGGAAAGCCGAAAAATTACAAAGAACTGCATTGAACACAAAATCTTCATAAAGAGATTTTACTGTAAATACTGGTTTGGATGTCTGCTTCCTCAGAAACAAAAAGAGGTTTTAGCATAAGGCCAATATATGTTTGAATTGCACAACTTGCCCTTGGAAAGTCATTTAATTACGAAGTACTGTGTTGTACCCAAAAGCTTTATATAGAGATTTCACTGTAAGTACCACTTTAGATTTCCGCTCCCTCAGAAACGTTAAGATGTTTTAAAACAAGGCCAATGTATGTTTGAACTGCACAACTTGTCCTTGAATAGTCATTTAATTACGAAGTACTGCATTTTACCCAAAAGCTTTATTTAGTGTGAATACTAGTTTGGATATCCGCTCCATCAGAACCAGAAAAGGGTTTAAGAATAAGGCAAATGTATGTTTGAACTGCACAACTTGACCTTGAAAGTTCATTTAATTACGAAGTATTGCATTGCACCCAAAGGCTTTATATAGTGTGAATACTAGTTTGAATAACCAACTAATCCAAATTTGATTTACTTATATAGATAAGTTCAGGCAACTTTTATTAGTGGTACCAAGTTCACCAGTTGGCTAGTTATGCACTAAAAGGGATAGTATGTTTAATGTACTTGCTCACACAACTAATCATCATTTCTTTTGATAGTTCACAACTCTAATCTGTTCAATGGGATGAAACAAGACGTTCATTATATAATAAAATGGTGAGCAGTTATATCTGCTTTTCAAAATTATGTTTTTGCATCACTGCATGTAACGGATGGCTCATATATTGGGTTGAGCAACTTTTTTCTGTGCTGAACATTAAAGGTTTTATCCCAACTTAGAAAGGATACTTTATAGAGAGGCTATTTACAGTTTTAGTTTCATGCCAGTACACTGACTTGTACAGCTCCTGTGGGACGTACCAGGGAAGGTATAAAACACTTGATATTGTGCACTTATATTACTCATAAAGGGTGGCAAGTACATGTTTAGAATAGATGTACCACAGAATAATGCATCAATGCAGTGTAAATGTCACTTGATATACCATATCATTTTCCTAAACCCATTTGTATCCCAATTGTGTGTGATACACTGAGATACTCACCACTATGGTGTCTAGTGTGTTCGAGATCCTCCTTAAAATATGGTAGCCATAAATTGCAAAAGACCTAAGTGTTAAGTGAGACACAAGTGCTAGGCCTAGATACTTATATATCTTAACAAGGAAGCTGCTTAAAGCATACTATTGTTTATTATGAAGCTTTACTAATTTGAGATCATGCAACAATCTGTCTTTAGATCATAGCTGCAGCTCACATTGTACATGTTTTAAGAATAAGTGGAATACTAGACATGAAAGTAAAAGTGGCATATAAGAATAATAATAATAGTGAGGATAATGATGATGATGATGATGATGATTGATGGTGATGATGATGATGATGACTGATGGTGATGATGGTGATGATGATTGATGGTGATGATGATGATGATTGATGGTGATGGTGATGATGATGATGGAGATGATGATGATGATGATGATGACTGATGGTGATGATGGTGGTGATGATGATGATTGATGGTGATGATGATGATGATGATGATGATGAATGATGGTGATGATGGAGATGATGATGATGATGATGATGATGATGATGATGATGATGATGATGATGATGATGACGATGACGATGACGATGATGATGATGACACAATCATATTTAAATAATTTCTTGCAATGTACACTTACACTTAGTTTCTTCAATACCCATTTCAGTACCATCATATTTTTTAATATGGTTATTCAGATATATCATTTGGTGTAGAATATTATACTATGATACTTAATAGTGATTATTGCATTAAACAAGATAGAATCTCAGTTCATATTTTTTAATACACTTAAAAGCAGTGACGTTACTTATCACTGCTGCTGATATACAATGATGAGTATGGTTGAAATAACTTAATGTTTCAAAGTATTTATATTGCAAGAAAAATAAAAAGTGTGTAAAAGTTCATATCCAAACAACTTGCCCCAAGACTTGTTGTACATGTCACTGTACTTGCTGACATGTCACTCCATATCACTGGAAATGTTACCAAAATAACATCTGTATAAAACGCCTCAAGTATAAATAAAAATGTGCATACTGAAATGTTATTATAAAAATATTTGTATACTAATTTACAATTAATTTACATATAAAGACACTTGTAAGATGTAAAATAAAAACATTAAACATTAAAATGTATACAAATGATATACGCATGTATTTAAATATCACATTTAATTTTCTAAAAAGTTAACACCAAATGCATCTAGTGGTATAGTGCCCTAATGATAAGGAACTATGTATTTAAAAACAAACGGAATTGTATGGAGAACTAACACTGGTATATTTGCAACAGTTTGGTCAGATCCAATGAAAAAGTGGAATAAAGCATATGACGCACAGAAGCCAAGTCCATAACGATTGTTTGTTTGATAATGTATAAATGCTTTAAAAGCCAAAGTAGAGCCGATGACAAAATCTTGTAGATCATATTGCTGCCTGTCATTTACAAATTGGGAAAACACAGACAATACTGCCAATACCAGCTGGATGTAGCTCCTGTCATTGTCATATTTGTTGACAATAGAAAAATGAGTTGACAGAAGGGGTACAACAACAGAGTGCATTAAAAACTCCGCTCTTCTGTGATATAATCTGTATCGGTCCAGCCGTGGAATACCTGAAAATAAGAAGTACAAAATGAATCAAAAACATAAAACCATAAGAACTTTATACCAATGTCAAAACAAGATACATCATAGTAAATAAAATTATCTGACTCTGTAGGGCTAGGTAGCCAGATGGATTTTAATTTTCTTGAAAAGTAAAAATGAAAGATCTTTTACAATATTGGACAAGCTATGCAACAAGTTTCATAATTACTTTTAATTTTAGAAAATGTATTTTTATGAGCCTAAATATTGGAGAGTTTGAAGGAGAGTACCTAGAACATTAGGGCATAATGAATAATTGCCAATGTCCTTTTTAAGATACACCAAACAGTCCAAAATAAAATTAATGGCAGGTTTAAGATGTTCAATGTTACAGCAATGGTCCGCAATGAGCTCTTAGTGAAATGCCACACATTATAGCCCTTTTAGAACAATAAGGAATTTAATATAATTTTGAATCACACTAGTACTTCAGCTAAAGTCGACTACTGAATGTTGTTTTGGCCCAACAGAACACATTCTAGGTAAATACTAGCAATAAATGGAGCACTGAGTATTAGTTCAACTCAAAATTATATTAATTTTGTGCTTCATTATGTCATAGACCTTACTCATAACAATAAGTAATTTATTTGTTGAAGACTGGACCGCAAAAGTGCCATGTGCAAGACGATCTGTGTGTGGTCAGTGTTTGTAACATTTTTCTAAGTGTTAAATAGTGCTTTAAAATTGTCATGGGATATAATCCTTTATTAATTTTATGTAAAATGGAAGTAATATGGCATATGCATCATAAGCTACCTTGAAGATGATTACCCGTTTATCAAGACTAGAATGCCCACGTCGGTAGCATAGATAGTAGCATGTCTACCTCACAATCAAGAGGTCCCGAGTTAGAATCTGGGTCAGGTGAGTTACCTGGATAAGGCTTTTTCTGGAGTTCTCCCTTATCCTGAAGGACGAATGTTGTGTAACTCTAAGGCCTATGGATCCTGAGATCATTTGAGCATAATTTCACCCATTCCGTTCATCGTCCGATATGACTTAATGTTGGAGGGCATAAATTACAAAAAAAAAAAAAAAAGCGAAACTAGAATCTTATCTTTGTTTGGACATTTAATACCACAAACATTTAATAAATTTAAAAAGATCTTCAAGGAACAAAATATCATCTTGGCACCTACTAATAGACACTCAATTTTAAAATTGCTTAGTTCAAAAACAAAAGATGAAATCCCATCAGTTAACATATCCGGAATATACCAGATAAGTTGTAAGAATTATGTAAAATGTGACATAGATAAAACTAAAAGAAATCTAAAACCCAGAATCAAAGAGCACTTTACAAACATCAGATTGAAACAAGAAGTTAAGTCAGCTGTAGCATTTCATTTTGGAATGAAAATCATGACATTGATCCAAATCCAAAATTATTAAAAGGAGTGATAAACCAAAATAAATTGACAACATGGGAGAACATATTCATATGGAAAAATAAGGATCGCGTAATGAACTTTGAAATCACACCAGTATATAATTTGACAAAAAAGTTCATAGTTCCTCCACCAGAGAGAGAGCAGACAATTAACAGATGCCAGTTGGAAAGAGACTGAAAATGAAGGCAAATGCCTTTGAAACTAGTCTCTCAGTAATATATAAAAAAGTATGTGACAAGTATCAATAAACCAATGCAATTACTATTTGAGAAAACTGGAATGTCTTGGATGAAAAGGTAAATCTGTTTTATCTTCATTAATATTCAGATTTTCTTCAAACCCTTTTATCTGATAAATTACTAAGACTTAGATTATAAAATGCATTGGAACAACCATTAATGTCTTTAAAAACGTCTATAACTGGCAAGTCACACACACAGGTCGCAACTTTTTCCATGATCTTATCAAAGTTTCTCTTACAACCTGTGCCAAGCAGGTGGGGTTGAGTTTGATGAATTTGCCCGCTTAGAATAGCAATTTATCGCCTGTAAAAGAAGTCTTCATATATCCCGCTAAACAACATATAAATACTTTTCAAAGCTGCTCCGGGTTAAAGAGGTTTTACTGCATAGTAGAGAAAGTAACAGCAAATGGTAGGTCTATGAAAATGAAGGGTTTTTATAGAAATAAATTTACATGATAAAAAAATCGATGTGCATACTTATATAAATTTCTCTACGTGTGTATATACTGTTCTGAAAGCTGCTTATTCTTCTATCTACTTATGTTAATCATGATAAACGTATTTATGAGCAATATAGCACATATTTCACTTATGTACAAGGAAAAAAAGAATAAAGTAGGCTTAAGTGATGGTTAAATCTTTTAAGATCTGGTCAGTATGTGCTGGAGTTGACGTTCTTTGTCCTCTTTGCAGGATATAAAAAAATGGCTTCCTTTTAGAGAAAAGTACAAGTGTTTGAAAATTCAAACCAACAACAACAAATATAGAGTCAACATGAAAAATTCAATGACATGACCAGGATTTTAACCACCATTTGAACAAGAAATATCTAACAAGTGTTATTATCACAAACAATTGTGTACTTGTGTACTTTGATGGCATCTACATTTTTTGTGTAGTAAGAGTTTTGTCTATCTCTTACAGTTTATGAGCTGTGGAAAGTCATCCAGAAAGAAAACTTCAGATGCTCAAATGTTCAAATGCACTAAATAGGAAGTTTCTGAATCAGATGCATGGGTTGTACATAAAGTAATGGCAACATATGTCTGGGACGGTGTATCTCAAATACAAGAGCCCCTAGTGGTTTACTGGGGAAATATACGAGTTAAATGGAGAATTTAATGTCAGGATGGCAAATTGGCCATGGTATCTCAAAGAGTTACAGTAACTGGATGGAAACCAGGAGATCCATGGTTTAAATCCTGGCCACGGCATTGAATTTTTCATGTTGACTATATATATATATATATATATATATATATATATATATATATATATATATATATATATAGAAAAACCTTTAACCTATATACAGCTAGTGTAAGAAAAGATTAATTTCCATCAATTAACTAAAATAATTTGGTAATGTATTTACTCCCAATGATTCTCGGCCAGTTTTGAAGGTTTTATTTCCTCGTTAATGTTATTAGAACATAACACAAATTAACAGCTAACTTATCTGTTTGTTTGAATTTCATAATTATTAGGCATTACTTCAATCTTGTTTATAAATTCCTTTTTGCTTTTACAATGCAAATTTTTGACAATTTTCACAATGCATGCCCTGTATGAGTCGAAATGTCACGGTATGATAAACCCTTTCATAGTGACCAATCATTCTACCACATCTGCACTTTCTCAGAGGCCGATACAGCTCTCTTTAATACTGATGAGGAATACTTCCACTTGTTTTAATGTTTCCACCTTGTTTGACAGCTCTGCACTGACTGCATTGACCTTGTCGAACAAACATGACAGAGCCCTACTCAGCGTACATGTACCTCATCTCTCTGTAATCCTAATCCCTTACTACTTGCATACTCTTCTATCCAACCACCAAGTTTGAGGTCGTTCAGGAATTCCTTCATTATGTTGGAATTTTCTCAAATGATAGACAGTGTATTAGCAAATGTTTCAAAAGTATTGGTTGGATTTTCCTCTTTGATTCTGTTTTTAATAGGTCTTGAAAGAAGCTTTTGCTGCAATTATTAAAGATTTGATCTATTCTATATTACTTTTCCAGCTTAGGTTTAGTTAGTATGATATTAAAGTTATGTGCATAGTAATCTGAGAAACCTGCTTCTCCTCATACCCTTACGTTATTTACATTTAGTCAATCCTGTTTTAAAAGAGCCTGATGAACTATTGTTGATGTAGAGATGTCACCCTAATTCCAAATTAAAAGTAAATAAATCTGTTATATAACGTATTAATTTTCATAAAATAGGGAGTTCTAGCCCATATTTTTGGCAGTTATTATAAACGTTAGTGTCATGTGACCAATGTTCTGCACATGCGTACGTATACTGTAAACAGATGATGCATAACCGGACGTGTTATAGTTCACAATTTAACGTGAGGCTTCACGGTTAGCATTTCTCTTACAAAATGATCCAAGAAAGATTACACTTTACCATTAATGATTATCTAATAATGATGCGGGAGGTAATTTCAACCAACCAATATGTAGATCCAACTGTATGGAAAGAAAAAGTTACAAATATGGTCAGCTGCAACTGGAAAAAGATGTTCCTTCCGTACAATAAAGGAGCACTTGTATCACCTAAAGTATTACCATCTACCTAAAAGGCCCAACAATTTCTAATAGGTGCTCCATTTAGTGATACAGCATGCGCATAATATTGCAATTTATTCTGTCAAGCAATGTTAGGTTAGTCAGATTTGTTAATAAGTGACCTTTATTTCTATATATTATATTCATCGTTGCATTGGCTATTGCTGATAAATATGAACATATGCCTAAAGATGCTTCCAAATCAGACAGCCTGTTGGGATATGCTAGGCACCGAAGATTAATCCACAAAGCTTTCACTTCTGAAATAGTAAATGTACTGTCAGTACAACATAATCTAATATATATTGTGACTTTGCAGGTTCGTAAAATTAAAAGTCTAGTTTGCAGAAATTCAAAATGCTGTTTATTTCTGTAGAAAGATACTTGTAAAACTCTGATATCAGCAGAATGACGTAACACACACGTATAAAACTTAAGAGTCCGTCTGTCGCAAGAACACATTGCACCATTAACAGCTCTTGTCTGACTCATTCACTCACACAAGGTACTGGCACGTTGTTTACAGCCAGAAGGTTTTTGCTGCATGCCCACCGAGGTTTTTGGTTTAACCCCAGGTTGAAAATTCTGGTGAAAGCAGGATGGAGTAGGATTTTCCTAATGAAGAAGAATATGAGGTATATTGTCGCTGCTCTAAGTTTGAGCAGGATGCAATACCATGTATTTGTTTTTATTTATTTTTTATTTTGTTACAGCCTAGTGCTTGTAGGTTTAAAGTGGGATAAACTTTGAGGCCAAACAGCTCATTAGATGATTTGGAGTTCAGCTTTTGCTGCTGCTCGGATTAACTCCAGTGCTACCTTGGGTGCAGGCATGCCATGCAGGGTACCTGGAAAAGCCTGAAGAGGGATCTTGTTGGGTTATAATCTCCTAAAGACCGAACCAGGGCGCTTCAATGTGTTGGTAGTTGAACGTAGAATTTTGTAGCCCAGTGCCTAATTTCGTCCTCCACATAAGGGAGAAAAGAGGCTTCGTTAAGCAACCTCAAAGGGAAGGTCACTCAGCTCGCCACTCTCTTATTTATATATGAGCAGCTGTTTCTTGCAGGTTGGGGAAGTTTCTCGACAGCTCACGATGCACCACGGACTAGCATGATCTTTCGTGAAGAAACAAAACCACCATGGAATTGACCCTGTCTCTTTCTCCCTCTGTTGTTCTTTCTCTCTCTGGGCTTCCCTTTGGTGCTATCTGTCTCTCTCTCGCTCTCTCTTGCTCTTGGCACACATCTGCAATGTCTTGCTACAATATCCATAAGAATGATGTAAATTGTTTATTCAAACTTACCTCTAGCAGAATATCGTTCTTGTTACAATTCTAGGCGGTTCATGTAAAGCCTCTACTAGCCATCATAGAGCCATTTTATCAAAACGAAAATAGAGTCGGCATTCTTCATTTGTAAATTGATTTAAATCTGGTCTCCAAATTCCCACACCTCGTTGGGGGACATTTCTTTGTTAATATTATGAATTATCATACCTTCCAATAACTCAACATCTATGCCACCAAATGCCACAATATAAAGTGCTCCATTTTCTGTTCTCATTAACGTACCGTATCCAATGACTCGTGCAAAAACTCTGACTCAGAAACCTATGCTACAAAATATACCGTATTCAAGCCACGCTAATATAGCCGATACTGTTTCAGAAAACAGGCTGTGCAAAAACTCTCTATTAATGACAAAAATAAACAAAACCGAGTTTTGGGCTTTTATGTTGACTATGACAATTTTAGTTTTTTAAAGAGAATATCATTGGTTTATGAATGACAGGCATCAAATTCTTTAGCAACAAGAATTATGTCATTTTATTTGTTTTAGAAGACAGGCAGTGGTGTAATATGTGTGTAGTAGTGTTTAACGCCCAATTTTCGTACATACGGCACTGCAGAGGATGACACTGATGATACATGAGATGAAGATGGAGCACCATGGGTGGCAGGGGAAACCGGAGAACCAGGAGAAAACCCGCCCCAGCACTGTGTTGTGCACCACAAATCTCACTTTGCAGTTGCCTGGCATCGAACCAGTTCCACCTTGGTGAGAGCCAAGCGGTCTAACCACTGAGCCATGGTGCGGCCTAGTTGTGTAATAGACAATATATTACGCCATAACTATGAAAAAGCAAAATCTTATAATGCTGCTATATTAACTGCTTTCTCAATTTGAATAGAAGATGTAGCACACTAATAGCTATTGCATGAATATTACATTTTGGAAGAAATATTTATTACAACAGATTCCTTGAAAACAAACTTGGCACAACTGATGGAAATTAATTGTTCATCCACATAGCTGGAGTAGGATAAGGATTTAAAAGAGTAGAGTCAGACTGAAGAATTCAATGGCATAGCATTCTAAAAATGCCACAGAAAATCTTGGGAAATTTTATCGGAATTTAACTGTATTGGAACACCACAGTGAAGCAAAATAATTATTAAATTATAGATGAGTCGTATTTACTACACATCAGCTTCACTTACATACCTATATTGAGGACATGCATCGCAAACGATTGTTTGCATCATCAGCTCGAATGCGACTGAAGCTTGATCCAGTGGTGTGGGTAGTTCTGGAGTTGCTGCTGCAATCTGTTGATTTTGTGATGAATTTAAATGCAGGAGTGTCTTTTGGCAGGATTTCAAAGTTCATTAGTCGGTTTTTATGTTTTACTGTGTATATTCTCTCCCATATGACGAGTTCACTACGTTTTTGTATATATTTTGGTAATTTGGTGCTATCTTCAATTTCATGATTTTCAGACCATAAATGAGCGGCTATTGTGGACTTATCAATATTTTTGTATCTTAGGTGCCCAGAATGTTCTTTCATTCTACAGCCTATGTTTCTTTTTGTCCTCCATATATAACTTTTTTCAGTCTTTACACTTAATCCTGTAAATGCCTGACTTTTCTTCTGGCTTTATCGTATCAGTATTATTACTGTTGAGTAGGTTTTCAATGTTGTAATTGTTTTTAGGCCAATGTTATATTGTATTTCTTGAATATTTTTTGCAACTCTTTTTTGGCCCAGGGTGGTAAGTAAATTTAACAAATCTAATTTCTTGTTTCATTGGTGAAAGTGCTGTGATCTGTTTTAATCTTTTTTGAAGTTTGAATGATTTTATTTTTTTATGTACAACACTTTTTCCATATCCATTTTTAATTGCAGTTTTTGAGATTTGAGGGTACTCTTTTTGATATTCTTGCTGGTTGAGGGCTAGGTTTACTAATCTGTCTGTGAGACTATTGATGGTGGCATGTTTTTGTGAGATTGGGTTGAAACTATTTGCTTTGATCTAATTATCTTGTGTGTTGCTTTTCTATAAATACAAAATTCCAGTTTTTCATTGTTTTTTGTGATTTTAAGGCCCAAAATAGGTATAGTGTTGTCCTCTTCAGTTTAAGATTAAGTGTAAATACTGTGAAAAAATTTACATAGGGAGGACAAAAAGAAATATAGGCACTAAAGATAAAGATCATTTTAGGCACCAAAGGTACAAAAATACTGATAAGTCCGCAATAGTGGCTCATTTCTGGTCGGAAAATCATGAAATTGAACATAGCACCAGATTACTAATATATGTACTAAAACATACTGAACTTGTCGTATGGGAGAGAATATACATAGAAAAACATAAAAAACCAACTAATGAACTTCTAAATCCCGCCAGAAGACAACCCTACATTTAAATTCAACAGAAGGCCAATGATGCGAACGATAGTTTGTAAAACATGTCCTGAATATAGGTACGTTAGTGAAGCTGATGTGTAATAAATACGACTCATCAATAATTTAATAATCGGGACATTTTATTACCTTGTAAGTAAAATGTCACAATTATTCATTGCTTTTCTCTTTTAGGAAATCCTTGATCTGCCTATGCACTAAATCTTCTCATTTTATTCAAGTTTTCCTGTAAATCTAATCTAATGTCAAATATTGAAAATAATGCTGCTTATAGGAAATTTATAATAGAAAGAATACAAAGGCTTTACTTATCACTGCTTTACAGAGAAGCATAACAGTAGCATCGGCAGTTTTGGGGCCTTAGATTGCACAACTGCTGTGGTCATTAGTATCCAAGTTTACAGGTAATCTGTATATGGTTCAACTGATATTTAAAAACATTTTTTTTACACTGGCTAATATAATTATTATTTCAAATATAATACCTACAACCCTCATATTTACTATGCTGTCTACATATAGCTATCTCAGTAGTGAAAGAACAATATCAAACAACAGTACCTAAGTGTTAGAAATTTGAAATGCTAATTATGCAAAAAATGGTCTGCTGAAAAAAAGAATGGATGTTACAACTGTATAATTTTCTCTACCCATTATCATTTATTTTTATTTCCTATGTACATATATGTCATATTATATATATATATTATATACACTATACATAATAGTTTATATACTATAATCTATTCTTATAAAAACATATTTCTCTAATTGGTTCATGTTAATCTAAATAAATCTAAAAATTGTTTCATTACATGATTCGTTGTAGATAAGAGGTGAACAGAGTAATTCAATTTAATAGTTAGATGTTAAAAAATGGGGTACCATATACTGGCATTCAACTTTCATATTCTTTCCAATATTGTTAGAGACAACTAGGGTGAGGGCACTTTAAAAAGTGACCAAACATTGAACATTTCAAAGCAATAATAATAGATACCTCAGATACCAATGTTACAAAAAAGTTAGTGGTAATAAATTGATAGAATGGAAGTATTTAAAACAGTGGAGCTTTAACCACAATATATTTAGAAAACACTTGTCAAACTTTAAAAACACTTCCGCTCCACTTACATTCTAAAATTAGGACATGTTTCAAGGAACAATCTTCCTCATCATCAGTTGACATTTGCCTAGCTCTCTTCAGGTACCTCCTCACACTCCTGATGTTGATTAATGAGTTAATCATTGAGTATCCATTTTTTTGTATTCTGAAGTTCATTCTTAAAAATGTATATATATATATATATTCCCAAACTGTTAGTTACCAATATTTCTTTAATGGTTTCAAAAGTTTGATGTCTTTGGAAATATTATGATATTGACCAAAAGTGATGAGCTATGGCTGACTTATCCTCTGTTTCTGCTTTATGCATCTCAGGTGTTCTTTCATTTTTGTTTCTAAATTTCTTTTCCCTTTCCCAATGTATATTTTATGGCAATCCTCACATTTGATGCTACATATTCGTGATAATTTGTTGGCTGGAATTGTGTCCCAGTGCGTGTAATTTATTATATTTGTTATGCAGCACTAGTTGTATATGGAAATGATTGAAAATGTTTTCAAATTTATTAAAAGCCTTTGGATGATATGTAAATTTGCAATATCTTTCTTTAAGTTCTCAGTTTTTTACGAGCTAATGTCCTTGATGGTTTTTCGTCCTTTGTGTTTTTTTTTTATCATTTTAGTAATAAATTTTGAATCAATGCCATTCGCATTTGGAACATATTTTATGTTGTCTACTTCCTTGCTGTATTCTTCTATTGTTAATGGAATGTTCCCTAACCTATCGACTAGACTGTGAAATACTGCATATTGGTGTTCTTTAGGGTTAGCATTATTTCTTTTAATGTAGTTATCCTCATGTGTTGGTTTCTATATATGCCAAATTCTAATTTGTTTATATCTCTCATGATTTTTGGATCCAAAAACGTTAACCATCCATCTTTTTCTGTTTCCATAGTAAACTTTATAGATTGGTCCTGTAGATTCAATAGTTTTAATGCATCTTGTGCTAAGTTCTCTAGTACTACTGCAAATATATCGTCAACATAACAAAACCATACTTTAAAAATATGGAAATTCACCTGTTTCTAAATTTCTCATATACAAATCAGCCAATAATTGTGAAATGGAGTTACCCATTGCTAAACCTGAGTTTTTTTTGTAATGCTTTTGATTGAACGTGAAGTTGTTTTGTGTTGATGCATACATCAATACGTTTATTATATTCTTCAATTTGGGGTGCAGTAAAGCCTTGATCTGACAACAATAGCTTAATCAATCTTGGTAGCTTTTCTGTATGTACGCTCATAAATAATGAAATGACATCAAAGGAGACTAAAATTTCATCAGTATTGACATTTACTGTATTTAATTTAATAATACTAACACCAAAGAACTCCAACATGTAGTATTTCGCAATTTAATCCATAGGTTAGTGAACATTCCACTGACAAAACAAGAATACAAGGAAGTAGATGACATAAAATATGTTGCAAATGTGAATGGCTTTGGTTCAAAATTTATTACTAAAATGATAAAAAAGCACAAAAGACGAAAAACCATCAAGGACATTGGCACGTTAAAAACTCAGAGCTTATGGAAGATATTGCAAATTTGCATATAATCCAAAGGCTATTTATAAAATTAAAAACATTTTAGTTCATTTTCAGATACAACTAGTGCCACATAACAAATGCAGCATAAGAAATATACTAAATCACCTACTCAAGGACACGATTCCAGCCAACAAATTATCACGATCATGTAGCATCAAATGTGAGGATTGTCATAAAATATACATTAGGAAAATGAAAAAAAATTTAGAAGCAACAAAGAAAGAACACCTGGGATGCATAAAATAGAAACAGATTGATAAGTCAACCATAGCTCATCACTTTTGGTCAAACAATCATAATATTTCCAAGACATCAAACTTTTGAAACCGGTAAAAAAATATTGGGAACTAACAGTTTGGGAAAATATATACATTTTTAAGAATGGAAAGAGAACTATGAGCTTCAAAATACCAACAGTGGATGTTATCATTCAACTCATTACTTAACACCAGGAGAGTGAGGAGGTAACTGAGAGAGCTAGTCAAACGTCAGCTGATGATGAGGAAGCTTTTTTCTTGAAACATGTCCTAATTTTAAAATGTAAGTGGGGCTGAAGTGTTTTTAAAGTTTGACAAGCATTTTTTTAAATATTGTAATAAATTGTGTGTTTTCAAGAGAGTTTCATTTTTGTGGAGTGTGCTTTCATCTCATATCTTGATATATACAAATGTAACAATTTGTAATTTAAAACTTCACTTATCTTATAAGAAAAGATAACACTTTCCTTTTAAATTTTTCGGGATTGTGATTTCATTGATATTCTTCCACATCATCAGCCCGAACCAACAAAACTGTTGTCATCATTACAAACACTACGTGTTAATATGTTCTTCTTAGTACTACCTAACTCTGAAAATAAAACAAATTGAAAAACAGAATTGACTGCCGGTATTTCAAAAAACATTATGCGATGTTTTTTTTAAATAAATATACTTTCCCAAACCATTAAATCTATCAGACTATTTAACTATTTTAATAATTTAACTTCTGGATTTATTTCATGGTTAAATGACCAAAGATGATCTCCTACAGCCAATTTATCACTGTGTTTATACTTAATGTTACTAAATGTTCTTTCGTTCTGATTTCTAAATTACATTTTGTCTTTCCAATATAAACTTTATCACAATCAAAACAATTAAACTGATAAATACAAACAATCTGGAAAGAATTTTGAAATATCGGCAGTTGATTCTATTTTTAAATTTTTTATTTTCAGATTTTGGTGATACTGACAAGAACATATTAAAATCTAGCGTTCATAATGATGATGACAGCTTTGTTTCCAGCTGAGGATGTGTAGAAGTCTTACATGAAATCCCAATCCCAGATAATTTATAGGAAAACTATCATCATTTCTCATAAGATAAGTGAAGCTTTAAGTTTCATATTGTTATATTTGTATATATTTGTTTGCTTCACTGTTAATAGCTTCATATGTTACGTATTCATCTCTTGATGTTTACTAATCATACACATTATAATACATGAATTCTGAATTTGTTGAAGATGTACTACATTTCTGGAATATACTGATACCTAAATCAGTAATCATCTCAATTTCCATTTTTCAGTTATGCTGTTTGAAAATCTGCAGACCTTAGTTTTAAAAATGCCCTTATTTTGGATTTAGAGGCATCACAACATACTTTTCTGGTGAAATCTCAATAGAAGCTTTGGTGCAATTCAATACCTTTTTTGCATACTCGATAGATGCTAGAAAAGTTAATAAATGATATGTGGTGTTTCTAATAGTCACATGTTGATTATGTTTTTATTATTTGTTGGTAAAGCGCCATTTTAGAATTAAGTGCTAACTTCCCACATATGCTTAGACTCTTAACTTAGAGTTAAGACAGTTATACCAAGACTAAACCGATGTTATGTTACTTATGAAGAGGGAATTTATGCTACAAATGCTTGCTGCCTCAGTTTAGATCATATGTAATGCAACATCTTTCCAAAATCACATCACTACTAATGCTAAACCTAAAAAAGTACAGATCCCTTGGTTTCACTGATACTCACTACAACGTGGCATACTGTGCTTATCTCCTGCTCATTTTAAACTCAATAATAAGATATAGACATATAATAAATCAGTTTCTAATTTCATAACAGAGCTTTTCTGACAGACATTGGTAAAAACATAATCAACATTAATCCATTTAAACCCAGTGGTCATTTAGAGACAACTACCTATATTATTTACTTACTTTACATCAATTCTCAGGAGTTATTTTCAGCATTTGTCCTGCGCCATGGCATAGTAGGCTAAGGCATCATGCTTTGGTTCCCTGCCAGGGATGGAACCTGGGATTGATCCCACTCGTGAGGGTGTGGACTTTTGGTTCCAGGTATAGGACTAGTGCCCACTCAGCATCATGAGGGTACAGAGAAGCTTACGATAGGCAAGTGGTCCTGGTCAAGAAAGTCAACTTTCCGGCTAGGGTTGCAGAGATGCTGATGACATCTCCCTATAATGGTTGGATAATCATCCACCTCTACCATGTGCATGTGGGCGTGAGGCCGGCAGTTGAGTTGGCAAGCCTTGGCCTTATATGTGCCGCCAAGCCATGGGTTATTATTTTCAGCACTTATGTCATCACTTGAAACTATCTGATTACGTGAACACATTATCTTTTTAAAATTTGTATATTATACAGTTTATTCATTTACAACAGTAAGGTGCTAACGACTGCAGTGTGTGAAATTACATTATTGCATTTCCTTGTTATGTTTCCCCCCCAGATTTTTGTAATACTATAAACTTGACGAATATCCTTAGCTTCCAGTGAAGGTCGGGTTATTTTGGTCATACTTGCTGATGTTTCTCTCATTATGTCGTGAGCTTCTTCTGGACTCTTGTCCTATCTTTGTGTTGTTGCTCAGGTTTATATCTCCGCAGCTCTCCTGTGGCTCCGCCCCTTTGTTCTTGGTTGGCTGCCTGTCCACCTATTTGAGTCGGTGCCATTGTCACTGTTTCCTGGTGGCTTTCTTAGTGAGTTCTGTAGCCTCTTTCCTCGTTATGTACTTTGTCTTTAAACATGATGTTCCACTTTTTATCTGTACTTGCTGGTTTCAAATCTTTTGGAGTTATTTAATTATAAATTTGTCAGAGTGAAAAGATAAATTATTAATTTTTCACAGTTTTATTTTTCCGACCGTTTTTGCCAACCTATCAGCCTGTTCATTTCTAGCCATTCTTACAATGTTGGTATCCACTATACAACTGATTGCTTAAATTTTGCAGCAGTTTTAAGCAATGGAGTATTTCATATACTCTACAACTATTTGAATACAGATTTGATTGTAATAAGATTTTCAGTTACTCAAATTAACAGTTTTTAAAAAGTTTACCATGTAAATATATAGTGTTCCAGGATGCAGGGGCTTTCTTGAAATTAAGGTGATATTGCATCTCATTCAGTTCTACGCTATGTTTATGGTTTTCAGTCTCCAGCTCATCGTGAACTTAATTTAAAATCTAGACCATTTTTCTGTACCTATATAAGCCTGACCCAAAAGTAACTATGTCACATAAAAGTAATTACTCTTGCTTTTATAGTGCTTTTCTAATAACTTTTCAGCACACCCCATGGCGATAATAGTGCCAGTTTTCATTTTTAATGAGTAGTTGTTTCATACAAAAATCATAATGAAAGTTTGTGTAAGGTTAGACAGTTTTGTTTTTTATATAAGCTTAGTTTTGTGTTAAGTTAGGTCTTATATGTATATATAATGTCACCCGAACGTCGGAACCCCCGAAAGAACCGGCCAGCAGTAGGGCCATACGGGAAGTATTCGGACACGCCTACCCATTTATCTTGTAGCAGTAACGAGGGGTGGCTGGTAAAACACCACTGTGCCGTCTCGTTCCCCTCCCCCTGAGTTCTAGAACATCCCGGATATTTCATCTAATCCGGAACATTCTAGATAGGTCAGTTGGTCTTATATAAGCCACGCGCCGGGCTGGAGAAGAGCTTAGTTCTTAGCGAGCAGCCGTGAGGAGCGCTCAGTGAGCGAACGGACTGGAAGGCTGCGTACGTGCATCGCAAGAGTGTACGTAACTGCGAGTGCAGATTGAATTGTGACGGATGAACTGGTGAATTGTAATTGTGTGTGCTACGTAATTCTGTATAATCGGCAAGTGTTACAACTGTAATTCGGTGGAAATAAAGAACATTTTGAGTCTGTGCAATTGGACTTTTATTTCACGAACCCACAAAGTCACAACTGGTGTAAGTAAGTGGGCTATTACAGCGGTGGAGGCTGCATTGGCACAGATTTTAGAAAAGTTGGAGTCGGCAAATTATAATTTGGCCGCGACGATGAACGAGTTAACAACAAAAACAGAAGCGGCCGTTAACAACCTGGCCGCAGAGTTGAAACAAATGAAGATGGCCAACGACAGCATCACCGAGAAGATGGAAGAAATGAAGGCCGAATTAACAGCGAAGACGGAAACGGCAAACAACTTGGCCACGACAATGACTGCAAAGATGGCCGAACTGACCACGGAAATGAAGGTGGTAAACGAGGCTCTCGCCGGCAAATTTGATGAACAGTTGGTCGGCGTGAGGGATGACGTGACGGAGCTGGGCAAGCGGATGGGCCAAGTGGACGAGCGCGTCGAGGACCTGGCGAGCCGCGTTAACCACCTGGAAGGAAAGGGCGACAGCAGCGTCAAGTCCCTGAACGCCATGGTGGAGGACCTTATCGGCAGGAGGTTGTAGGATTTGAAGGCCGACGCACCGGGACGTGACACAACATCAGCGCACGTCAAACCTCCGAAATATGACGGCTCGTCAACATTTGAGGTCTTCGGCCGCCAGTTCGACACAGTGACCAAGCACAACAAATGGTCACCAAAAGAGGACGCCACACAGTTAATAGCCAGCCTTCAGGGACGGGCCGCGGAAGTCCTGTACGCGGTACAGACAACGGTGGCACCCAAGGACATCTGTGAGGCCCTGGAGAATCGTTTTCGAAACCACCGCTTAGCTGCAGCGCACCGCAGCCAGCTAAAGACAAGGTCACAGCAGCCAGGAGAGACGCTGCAGGAGTTCGCCATGGCAGTTGAACAACTGGCTAGCAAGGCCCTAGTTGACCTCCCATCAGAGTTCGTATCCCGGGAAGCTACCTACACATTCGTTGACGGGATACGAGACACCGAGGTTCGTCAGCGCCTAATGCTTGGCGATTATAAAACCATCCACGAAGCGCTAACGGCAGCATTAAGGATGGAGGCGGCCAAGGTAACAGCTATACCGACATCAAGAACAAGGAGTTTCCGCTACACCGGAGACAGAAGACCAGCCGAGGGACGCCGACGAAGACCTAGTGGCCTGTGTTGGGGTTGTGGACAGCCCGGACACCTGGAGAGAGACTGCCCACACCAGGAAGAGCAGCTGGAAAAGGAGTAAGGGCCGTCGTGGAGAGGGGCACGTCGGCGCCATCACAACCATCCCCTCAAGTGACAATGCGCGCCTTCAGCCGGCGTATGGATGACAACCTCATCGCCGACGGTTGGGTGAGGGGGAAGCCATGCCGCGTGCTGTTGGACACCGGGGCAGCCGTGACCATCATCAGACCTGACGTGGCGAAGGGTTTGCCAACAAGGAAGCCCAGCCGACCATACCAGCTTGTCACGGCATCAAGCGACACCTTGCCTGTGGAGAAGGAGGCCCTGCTGAAGCTGACCTTGGGAAGGAGTACCGTACGTCTGTGGGTGTTCGTCGCGAAAGTGGCTGAGGTCATACTGGGATTGGATGCCCTCAGGAGTCACGAGGCGGCGGTCGACGTCGACAAGAAGGTCCTGCGGCTCAACGGAGAAGAGGTTATACTCCGTCAACCAGAAGAGCGCCTTGGAATTTGCAGGGTTGTCTTGAATGAAGACGTGGTTGTCCCCGCGAGGAGCGAGGTGGTGGTGACGGCGCGACTGGAAGGCCAGAGAACCAGGAACATGATGCTGGACCAGAAGACGCCTGTACACGGACTGTGTGTAGCCAGGGCATTGCTGCCGTGCCCAGAGGAGAGGCCAGTGGGACTGCTAAATCCAACGGACACCGATCACGACGTCCAGGCCGTGACGGATTTGGGAACGTGCGAGACCGTGGTAAGCGTAATAGCAATCGACAAGACGCAGGAGCCGGTGCCGACGCAAAATCTGGGGCTCCGGCTAGAAGCCTTACGGGATAGGGCTGCCGACCACCTAACCGCAGAACAACTGGAGAAAGTTCGACAACTGCTGAGGCGATACCAGCGCGTCTTCAGCCAAGTCGACAGTGACTACGGCCGCACAGACAAAGTGTTTCACCGCATCGACACAGGGGACCCATGGCCTATTTGGCAATTACCTAGACGCGTTCCACTGCCGAAGAAAGGGGCGGTACGAGACATGCTGGAGGACATGAGATCCAGGGGAGTGATTGAAGAGTCTGGCAGCCCTTGGTGTTCCTCTGTAGTCTTGGTGACAAAGAAGAACGGCGAGCTACGCTTCTGCGTAGAGTAAAGGAAGTTGAACGCTGTCACCCACAAGGACTGTTTCCCCTTATCCCGGATTGACGACAACCTTGACACGTTAGCTGGTGCACAGTGGTTCTTGACCCTCGACCTGAAGTCGGGCTACTGGCAGGTAGCTCTAGATCCGAGAGACAAGGACAAGACTGCATTCTCGACAGGCCAAGGGGTCTGGCAGTTCACAGTTATTACCTTTGGCTTCTGCAACGCACCAGATACCTTCCAACGCCTCATGGAGTCAGTGATGAGAGGACTGATTTACCACGCCTGCCTGATATACCTGGACATCTTCATCGTCGGTGAGACCATTGAAGACCATCTCGAGAACATGAGCAAGATGCTACAGCGACTGCAGGCAACCAACTTGAAGTTAAATGGGAAGAAGTGACAGCTCTTCTGCAAGGAAGTCAACTACTTGGGCCATATAGTCTCAGCAACCGGAGTGGCCACAAACACGGAGAAGACACAGGCGGTGAGAGATTGGCCTCGCCCAAAGGATAAGAAAGATTTGTGCAGTTTCCTGGGGCTGTGCAGTTACTACCGACGCTTCATAAAGGGGTTCTCTAACATCGCAAAACCCCTCACCCACCTGACAGAGGAACACCGGCCTTGTTTGGACGGAGGACGACGAAGACGCTTTCCAGCACCTGAAGTAGACCCTGTGCAGTGCTCCAATATTGGCTTTCCCACAACTGGGTGGCGCCTTCATTGTGGACCCCGACGCCAGAGACCATTGCATTGGAGGTGTCCTATCGCAGATCCAGGGCGGCCATGAGCGGGTGATAGCCTACTACAGCAAGACGTTATCCAAGGCAGAGAAGAACTACTGCGTCACCCGACGAGAGGTACTGATGGTAGTGAAGACCTTGGAGCACTTCCACAAATACCTGTATGGTCAGCCATTCCACCTGAGGACTGACCATTCCGCCCTAACCTGGCTATTGAGCTTTAGGAACCTGGAAGATCAGACAGCACGTTGGGTCCAGAGGATGCAGGAGTACGACTTCACCTCGGAAAATCGTAGAGGGAAGAGTCACGGTATCGCTGACGCCATGTCCCGAAGATTCTGTCCAGAAGAGTGCGGCCAGTGCACAAGAGTGGAAGAGAAGGAGCGTGCCGCAGCAGTCCCAGTGGTCACGGCAGTGTCTGCGGAAGGCTGGGATAGCTTAGGCCTGAGGAGGGAGCAGCTGGCGGACGCAGACTTGGGGCCACCCCTGAGGGAAGTGGAGGCAGGGACAAGACCAACCTGGGAGGACATCGCAACAAGGAGCGCCACCTACAAGTCGTCCTGGGCCCAATGGGACTTGGGCGTGCTGTTCGGGGTATGACAGTCATCCAATGGGAAGACGCAGAGAGAACAGTTGGTACTTCCCCGGAGTAAGGTCCCGGATGTCTTGGAGGAAGTGCACGCCGGTACTTCAGGACACCTGAGAGCGAACCGAACGATTGACAAACTACGGCAGCGCTACTTCTGGCTGAGGCTCCGAGCAGGCGCTCAGAGATAGTGCCGTCAGTGTTACTTGTGCGCGGCGAGTCCGACCGAGGCAACAGGTACCTGATGGTGGTCATGGACTACTTCCCCAAATGATCGGAGGTGTATGCCATCCCGAACCAAGAGGCAAGGACAAACAGACTGCCTCGTGGAGCAAGTGTTCTGCCGATTTGGGGTATCCTTAGAGCTGCACAGTGACCAGGACACCAATTTTGAGTCCAGCCTGATGAAGGAGGCACTGGAAAGCCTTGGGGTTAACAAGACCCGCACAACACCTATACATCCCCAGTCGGATGGCATGGTCGAAAGGTACATCAACACCTTAGAGGAACACTTGAGGAAGGTCGTGGCCAGCCATCAGCGAGACTGGGACGTCAAGGTTCCACTGTTCTTGCTGGCCTACCACTCGTCAACACACGACACCACGGGGATGACGCCAGCCAGTTTAATGTTTGGCCGAGAGTTACGCCTCCCTTGTGACCTGGCTTTTGGGAGCCCTCCGGAAGCGAAACAGCCAGCGACCGAGTATGTGGAGAACCTGGTGGACTACCTCCACGACATACACGAGATGGCTCGCCAGAACATCCAGAAGGCGAGCGACCGCATGAAGACCCGATACGACAGGCAAGCCAACAGCCAAGGGTTCCAGCAAGGTGACCTGGTCTGGTTGTACCGTCCTACCCGGACCAAGGGACGCAGCCCGAAGCTTCAGCAGCCATAGCAAGGACCGTACCGGGTGGTGAAGAGGATTAACGACGTGGTCTACCGCATGCAGAAGGTTCCCCGAGGGAAGATGGTGGTACACATGGATCACCTGGTACGCTACGATGGTGCTGTTGGGACGAGCAGCTTTGAGGAGGGAGCAGTGTCACCCGAACGTCAGAATTCCCGATAGAACCGGCCAGCAGTAGGGCCAGACAGGAAGCATTCGGTCACGCCTACCCATTTATCTTGTAGCAGTAACGAGGGGTGGCTGGAAAAACATCACTGTGCCGTCTCTTTCCCCTCCCCCTTAGTTCTAGAACATCCAGGATATTTCACCTAATCCAGAACCTTCAATATAGGTCAGTTTGTCCTATATAAGCGACGCGCCGGGCCGGAAAAGAGTTCAGTTCTTGGCGAGCAGCCGTGAGGAGCGCTCAGTGAGGGAACGGACTGGAAGACTGTGTATGTGCATCGGAGGAGTGTACGTAACTGCGAGTGCAGAATGGAATTGTGATGGACGAACTGATGAATTTTAATTGTGTGTGCTACGTAATTCTTTATAATCCGCAACTGTTCCAACTGTAATACGGTGGAAATAAAGAACATTTTGAGTCTGTGCAATTGGACTTTTAATTTCACGAACTAACAAAGTCACAATAATTTCACATGCAATGGTACTAAGTGCCATCTGAAGAGACATTGTGGTACTATTCCTGGACAGTTAGGTTAAATTTGGCCTTTTTTTTTAAACAAGCTTAGTTTGGGATGGGTTGGGTTGGGTCAGGTCAGGTCAGGTCATGTCAGGTCAGTTCAGGTCTGGACTACTTAGGTTTTTTTTAAATACAAGTTAATGTCATACACAAAATTAGTGTAAGTGCTATCTGAGTGACGTGATACTACTCCTGTATGCTGGATATGTGACGTTTACCAAAAGCTATTACAAACTTTGTATTAAATAGAAAGACAGAAAAGTGAATCAATAAAAATATTTTAAAATATGATTCGTTAATTAAGTACCCCTTCCCAGATAGAATTCATATAATCCCGGCAAGATACACCAGTATTTGACAAATCTACTTCATTTAATTTACTTACTTGATTGTTTCTGATAATAATATTACAAAAATAGGTTAATTATATACCAACTATAAATGAGCACCAAAGAAAAAAGAATGAATGGAAGCTGTAATGGCAAGACCAAGCAATCCTGTACTCGAAAGAGAAAAACCATCTGCTCTGACCAGTTATCTCCATGAACCCTCAATAATGAATTATGTTTTACTACAGTTCAGTTTTACTACAAAGGCAGTTCCCAGAGCCCATGCAGGAAAGGCTGTAGATAGCTTGTACTTCAGCACAACCTGTAGTGCAATGCCACAGGCTACACTACAAATTGTCTGTGAGTAAGAAGTGTATATTGTATTGTCACATTGGTCTCCCATTTTTGCTGCAACACAATGTACACAAAGTACACTATTAATTCGGATTGACTGGACAGCTTTAATTGACAAAATCTTGTATATCTATTGCATAACAGAAGAAATTTCAGCTTAAGTTCCACAGATGCTGAAATATTACTATTATGAAATTGGTAACCTAGTTGAAACTATAATCTGCACAATGTTTAAGTACATATCTTTGACTGGAGATATATTGTATAAACACTAGCAGTTCTAATAAAAACATTTATTAGGAGCCTCAATATTTATAACACGCATATATATTTAATTTCATTAGTCTTTCTAATTACAATGGTTTATGTGTCACTTGTATTTTGAAAAGAAGTCCAAATCCTTCTGCCATTCTGTCCTACCTTAACCTTTTGAGTCCAAGATAAAACTGTTTCAACTAATAAGCAATATCATGTTCTATTCTGTAAAGCCTAAATCACTGAAAGTTTTGTTAAAAGTCAGCATTTATACATTTCTTCTACACTGAAATTTAGATAAGGAGTAACAAATTGAACAACAATGATCAACTGAAGTATCTATGGCAAACATTTCTAAGGGGGCCTTGAACATACAAGATATCATTTGTAACTATCAATTTCTGGGTGACAACTGTGGTATCATTATAGCATTACAGTTATAATATATTAAAATTAACAGAATATCTAAATTTTGTCTAAAAATACTAAAACTTTTCTTTATTTCACATACTTGAAAATCGTTGTTGTCTGCACTTCATATGTGAAATCAAGGTGAAATATGAAAAATGGGCTTCAGTTAACAGAACGGCAACTTATTTTTAATATATATAATCTAAAATTTACTGTTTTAATACAAATTAAATAATTACTAATTTCATTTATAAAATTAAGACAAGACCGCAATGTTTTATTTATACAAGACTTTTCAATTCCCTATGCTAATGCTGACAGGCATGACATGTATATTATGCATTATTGGGCAATTCAATGTTCGACCCTCCAAATATTTTGTCCAGATATAAATAATGGCTCCTTAACATTAAAGCCAGGAGTATACAATCAACCTAACATAACATTAGGAAGCTCTGATGTGAAATGTAAATTTTGTGTCTGTAGTTATGGCAACAACAAAAAACTGACTTTATCTGTTGTGCTCTTCCTTTGGTTTACGCTGTATTTTGTTGCAGAGAGATGTTAGATCTTTAAGAAATGGTGCATGTTATTCACAATATAATTTAAGCTTCTTTGGAGAAATTGAAAAGTTAAACTTTCCTTACATATGTTTTAATAGTTTCGTCCTTCGTCAAGATAAGTCTAATTTGCATATACAATTGATCAAAATATCTATAGAATTTTATATGAACATGCAGGTCATATTTAGTACTCAACTCAATTTCAAATTCCCATGGAATCATGGTAAATAATGGTTTGAGAATATTTACACAAGATGAAACACTACAACTTACCTACCAGATCCACTACACAGAAATATTGGAGAGCAAGAGAGCTAATGTCTTCATTGTCAAAGCCTAGCATTTGAAAACAACAACAGTTTTAGCAGTTATAAAAACTGCTCTGTGTCTGATCACTTAGTTTTTCTTTCTTTGAACTGCCTTAAAAGGATCTTTATGTATTCGGACTGTTATGTATTCCATAATCCCTGGAAAGACTCTCTTGAACCCAACATGGACTATTTCTGCATCTTCATAACTATTCTGCATTTGATATCTGAATACTTAAATATTTCAAATAAACATACTCAATGAACATGAGCTCTTGTGCAATAAGGACTCCTCTTACTTTTTCTGGCTCACAGAAAAACATTAACCTATTCATGAATAAACATTTTTACATTTGGTTTTTCTTTCTAGTGCACTGTGCATGGAACCTACTTCCATTAAAGTATGTCTGTTTTTAAGCAAGTTATGTTCAAGTGCAATGAATAGGAATCTTCTGAATCAGATGCATGGTTTATAAATAAAGTGAGAGCAACATAGGCAGTACGAACATATTATTGAACTTAAATAGAAATTACGTGTCCTTCCCTTCAATATAGTATCTAATGTGACCTTGTGTCCTTTGCCATTAGCCTTTTAAATTCCATCAGTAAGGTGTTTCTGTTGATCCTTCAGATGGACTGCATAAATCAATTATATAATATATGGAATCCTCTTGCCTAACTGGTTGCTTCAACTGCAGAAACAAATTGTAATTTCAAGAACTAATGTCACTTCCAATACTTTCCCATCCCATCTTTGTATCAAGAAGCTACTGCTCCTGCAACATGACAAGCATTATCGTGCAAGATGAGAGGTGGATTATCCTTCCGGAAATGTAGATGTTTTTAGTACTGCACTGACAATTTGGTCTTGCGGTAATCAAATGGATAATGATAATATCTTCACTGGTGGATGCCACCATCTGCATGACATACCCTAGAGGGTTCATATCACACTTTCTTTCAGATGTGATGATCCTTTGTAGTATCATTCAGTTCTCAACATTCATCCAGTGAATATAAAAATTTACAATAATTCATAATATGGTAGCAGTTTGTTATTGCAGGAATTACTAAATAGATATGATAAAAGGTACTGCAATATGAATTATTCTAGATAAAATTAAACATGTTAGCCTTATAACAAGTCATTTCAAAGTTATTTGTACTACCTTCTGAATGTCATGCACTCAGTTCAGTACCATGATTATCAGAAAGGTTATGCTAATTAATGTAAATCATGTTTGGGTTAATAGATGCTTTTTCTTTGAAAGTTTGATTCTCCCATCAGTTTGGTAACACACGCACCCACCCCCACCCACCCCCACCCCCACTCCCACCCACACCCACACCCCCACCCACCCACACACACACACACACACACACACACACACACACAATATGTTTACACACTATGTTTAGTACTGTGCTTGAATTCTTCAGTGCCGTAGAATGCATCTTCTATTGAAATTTGTTTGATGCTTTTAAGCACATATCTCTTTGTTCTATAAATTTTATTTCTTTAGGTAGTGTTCTAAAGTTCTTTCCTGTACCTTCAATTGAACGATAATTTAGTGTTCCCATGCTTATTTCTTACATTATAGGTATGTTCAGTATACGCAAGATAAGTTGGGCGCTGGATTCACGGTGTGGTGCGTGCCGAGGGGCAGAGGGGAAGAAACAAGAGCACGCTCTTTTTGTTTCTGCAGTGTAGTCAACCTTGAAAAATACAGTTCGGCAAAATAGCGTGTAAGATAAGAGAAGATATCACAAGTAACGTTGCATCCTCCGAAAATATTCCTTATTTTTGCCCATGCCAGCTCAACTGCATTCAGATAACAGTTATACGGAGGTAGAGGAATAATAATGTGTCCCCTTTTGAGAGCCATAACATCCACAAATGTTCATACAAATGTAAATGATTTTCAAGGAAATGCTGATGTACATCACCACCAAACTCGTAACAAGGATAAACTGGCAATTCGAGCGCACAAAACGAGCCTTTATAAAGGATGCTGTAACTGCAAAGGGATAATGTCACATAATAAACATGCAAATTCATTTCAACAAGCTGTGTCATTAAAGAGTTTTAAAAACAAGGTTAAGCAATTTTTGTATGCATGCTGTTTTTATACGGTTAATGAATTTTTACAATTATAACCATTTAAATGAACACTGGGAGCTTAGTACATTCACAAACCTGTAATATTCATATTATGACATCTCTTGTAGTAAATTAGTCTATGCAAATACCACATGAAACCATAGAGAAACTGTGTATATTGTATGTAATCAATTTGACCTTATGTATATACTGTATTTATGCATTTTGACATCTCATAACATGCATATTGTGACTTTGTGGGTTCGTGAAATTAAAAGTCCAAGTTACAAACACTACAAATTGCTCTTTATTTCCGTAGAAACACAATTACATCACAATTACACATACAACTTGCAAGGTCATCGACCACAATCAAAGTCCACTTTTATAGCTGTTCACATGCATGCATCCAACTAGACTGCCTAACTCTCCATGGCAGGAGGCCGCTCCCTTTTTGTAGATCACTCACTATCCAGAATGTTCTCAAACAAACAAGATGGCACTTGAAGAAAGACAAACTCTCTAGAAATCCGTCTCCTGCCCCCCCCACTGTCTCGGCGAACTTTTATCTCCACATTGCACTGTCCGTCTCTTGAAATGCCTTGGCCACACCACCTCGTCGCAACAATGAATTTGCGACAATATGTTGCCAAGAACGAACTAAAATTTTAATTCTTACATACGACTGTTGCAAATGGATTAGCTAATTAACCTCAAAATTGATCAAAATGAAATATGGCAGACATGATAAAGCTTAGCAACTAGATGTAAGTATAGAGCGCATTTCAACTTTCAAAGTTGTTATCTATGTTTACGGAGTTAAACGAAACTTACGGATTGAGGACTTGGAACCCGATCGCTCTTATCACGCGCATATAGTATTTTAATATTTTTGGCTGTTTGTTCACTTTGCAGCATATGCTTTATGCTTTCATATATGTATATACATGGGACAGTTAGAATGTTATATTTTTTGTATATTTCTCTGCAAGTTTGTTTTCTATCTAATTTCCCAATTATTCTCATTGCCTTCTTTTGTAATTTAAATATTGAAATGATTTAATTAATTAATATAACAGATGTCTCACTTTTAACACTTTGACAATCCTTTATAAAATAATTACTATTTAACAGACTTAGGTTAAGAAAAATTTATTTGAAAAGAATGACAATATATGTAGAAAAGCTGAAAGATGTGTAGTTGTCGTTATAGCAATGGCAGAATTATAAAAGCTGAGGCACTTGAAGCCATTTTGTTCTTCTGCAAATGGACATGATAATATGAGGGTATGTTTTGCGTGTGCTTGTGCTTGCATTGAAAAGTATAATAAATGGTTGGAAAACTTTCCTTTTAATTGAAATACAAATTTTATAGAGCAAAGGAGGAACTGCCATTTTATTTTATTTGATAGCTGAATTATCACTAACCATCTGAGAACGTCCCTGAAAGTAAGATCTTGTATGAATGCCAGAGTGGCCGTGGAGATTCTGGAGTCCAACAACTAGATTTTCAGCGAGGTTCACCATCATATTTTCCTACACAGCTCACTTTCAGCGACACCTAGTCGTTACAAATGTCACCACAATGTGGGGAACGTAGCTGAATAAAAATATGTTACAATTTTTAATATCTCCTTAGCTGCAATATTTCCCCATAGAGTTATTCCATATTTTATATGTGAATATATGAAAGCATAATACATATGCTTCAGTGTATTATTTATTTATGTAAGATTTATGTCGGATCAAAAGCAGGTCTTCCGATGCATTTCAGGTCTACTAATGATAATGTCAAAAATGGGCTACCTTTATAAAACAACTAAATGTATTAATGTTAGTTACAACATCAACTCAATAGTATTCCCAAAGAAGCAAGCTTTCATTTCTCAATATAGCATATTAGTCTTTGTGTGACCACCACTGGTACTACTGACTTATATGTGCTGCCAACAATAGGCGCCCCAGCAAAAACCTGGCGCAGATTTCTCCTATCCCTTTGGTGCACCATTCCCATGTAAGTCTTCAGTAATTGCCGAAAAAGAGTAATTTTGTGCCAGATTCCATATGGCACGAATCCATAGAATAGTAACATAATGGTGTTCAAACTGACAACTTATAGTGACTAGCTTTAGCTTCTGTGGTTTTCTGTTAATAAGCACACCTTTTCAGTCTTGAACATAGTAACCAAGATTACATTAAGAAAATGTAAATAATTTAAAATCATATTTCTGACCCTTTTTAAGGCAGTGCCATAACACGAAGGTACTATTCTCAGAGCGCTGTCTTAAGAAAGTCAAAGGGGGCAAGGTGGAAAAATGTTGTAAATTCTATGATTTGTCAAGCTATTATTCAAATTAAATTCCATGCAGTGTGTATCTATTTATTCTATAACCACTAAAAACATTTTCTCAAAGCTGGTAGATGATAAGGCAAATTCACTCACAGTAAGTAGTCACAGAAAAGGATCAGGGCATTCTCTAAATCCCACAGTGATAATGACAAAAGATAATGTACTAAGTACCTACTTAATTCCTGAAATTATGTGTCATTTTCCAATCTAGAAGAAGATGAATATTCCTCTGTCCTCCTTTACACTATTAAAACAGCCGGCCTTGGTAGCATAGATGGTAGTGTGTCAGCCTCATGTTCAACAGGACCCGAGTTTGAATGTTGGTCAGGGTGAGTTACCAGGATAACGTTCTTGCTGGGGCTTTCCCTTATCCTGAGCTACCTGTCAGGTAGCTCTAAGCTCTATGGACCCTGGGCTCATTTGAGAATCATTTCACCCATTCCATTCATCGTCCAATATGACTTTATGAAATTATAATTATAATGCGACAAGGAGTTTATGAATAGATTGCTTACCCTGAACCTTCATTAACATTTTCTTTTCTCAAGTAATTTTTCCTGTGCACTTGCAGGATATTACAGCTTAAATAATATTAAATAATGGCCTTTCCTTCCCATAGTTATATTATTTATTATAAGAATAATGGAAAATAGCTGACAAGCAAAAGAAAAAGATAAAGTATGTTGTACAGAAGTAAAATCCACTGAGTCAACAATGCACACAACTAACTGCTTGAAATGTGTGTCTTACTGAGAGATGAAATGCACTTTCCTTACAGGTTGACAATATAGTACTTTAAACTGAACATGGAATAAATAGCAGACTGACATAATTTCTCATTATTTCATACACTATGTAACATGTTACAGATATAACACTTTCAATATGAATATCCTTAAGAGAGATTTAAACAATCACATTATGTGAAATATATTTAAAATTCATGAACAAAGGTCTTGGGACACTCTTAATGTATACATATGAACAAAAAGTATATTTAATCTTGAAATTATATTTGATGAAACAATACCAGTATCTGGAAAGTGAAATCAAAATTGCAAATCAAAAGTTAAAAACTTTGTCCACCTTTAAAAGATTAGTATATTTCAAGAAGACAGCCCCTTTATCCTCAGCGATAAGTTGACTCACTGTCATCAATGTATGCTGCTTCTTCACCTATTGTTAGACTTGCCAGTCTTTGCACTGTTTATTTTTTTTTATAATTATTATTTTTAATTTATGTCCTCCAATCTAAGGTCACAATGGACAATGAATGAAACAGGTGAAATGATGCTCAAATGAGCCCAGGGTCCTTATAGCTTAAGTCATCAGTAGGGCCCGGAAGGTGCTGACCTAAAAATTCTCAAAAAATGAGCTATAAAATCCCTTAAAATACAGAAAAAATGCACATAAAATGTAAAAAAATGACCTAACAAAAATTAATAATTTCTTTCATAATAATAAATTAATAACTGTCACAGACAAATAATGAATATGGTTTGAATAACCTCATTTTAAAATTAAATTTTTTAGCAAATAATGCAATTATTGCTACTAAATAATAAATAAATCCAAATTTATCAGGTCACTTTCAATTTTATAAAATATGAAACAATAAGTTACCTACCCATTATTCAAAACATACCTTACTTAACTTTGGTCATCTTCAGGTTTCAAAAGTAAAGAAACGGCGGTTGTTAGCTAAAACTGTTTTATACTTTGAGAACTTCTCTCCACTTCCACAGATGTTATAGGTGCATTTTTGAAAAACACTATGCTACTGCTTGTTAAAGCCTGTTCTAAAATATCAGTTCTGAAGTTTTCTCCTGATAGATATTGGCAATCTCTTGGCAACCACTTTATATGGCAACCACCTCTCTCACTATCTGAAAATTGTCACAGTACAGATAACCATGTACACCAGCATGTTAAAATTGGTGCCAGGAGCAAAGCTACATTAGGGGCTTTATCTTTGCAATACACAGTTTGTGTTGGTGCTTTCGAAAATATTTTCTTTACTGTGGAAATTAGTGTATCTGCTTCTGGAAATGTTGATGTGACCTGTTCCACCATGAAGAATTTGATGAAAAGCATGGGCCAAACACGTAACATGCACCATCTTACTGTAAAATAATTGGATCGATTTTGCCGCCTTTACCATGTAAGGCGCTGCATGCGTTAGGAAGAGGATCACGTAGTCATGCTATATTCCACTAGGCCTCAATAAACACATGATTTATCGAACAGTTTGCATATCTGACAGTGGTTAACAGCTTCCATAACCTCTGAAGCTAGGAGAAACATTTCTGGCACTAGTAGCTTCTAACATACCATTGGCCAATAATGCCCCTCTGAATCGGTTCTCATCAATAGATACATAATTTTTATTGCTATTCACATATTCACATATTCAGTGTAACGTGTCTTCATAACATGTAGGTGGGTTCATGTAGGTAACTTTTACGCAAAGTTGATTCATTGGGAATTGTATGACCAGTGTGACGTTTAAGAAAATCTTGTAATTTGGAATTAATTTTCCTAGCGGAATATTTGCACTAACAAACACTTCACATAATTCTTTATAAAAGGAAGATGACTTGTTACTTGTCAAAGCCGTTTCTTTCAATAGTAATGGAGACGCTTACACATTCTGAAGAGCTCGCAAATGTCTTTCTGTGGATGCAATCCACACGTATTGCGTGATGTAATCGACAATTCCTCGAATTGATGCATCAGAAATTCACCAGCACTGTTAGGACGCTCACCTATGTTAATTACATGTTTACCACACTTACAAAGTTACTATTTCATATAAATATATAAATGAATCGCAAAAACTATTTGTAGTTGTTTTATTGATACTTGTCACTTACTTTTTTACTTTACTTTTACTTTAACAAGAATCATCAAAGAAATAAGAAGTTTAAATAAAGCTGTTGAATCAAGAAATTGTGTCACGCAGCTGTTGAATCAAGAAATTGTATCACCCTGCAATGGATCCCAGCCCATGTTGGACTTTTAGTTAATGAACATGCTGACCAACTAGCAAAAAAAGGTGCAATTCAAAATATAAAACCTGTAAGACAAATTGAAATTAATAAAAAACTAAGCATTAACCTACATTTTAAAAGCCAGCAGAGACTTGATGAAAAAGATAAACTAAAAGACAAGGATTATAAGAACACTAAAGACAAAACTGACATACAAAGTTGCCAAGAAAAATGCAGTGGCCCTATTTAGAATGGAAACTGGCCATGATTGTCTTGCAGAACACCTTAATAAAATACACTGCATACCTGCAACCAAGTGCACTATCTGTAAAGAGGATGTCATCCTGGACAAACACCATTTGGACAAATGTAATGGTCTCAAAAGTAAGAACCTACAGGTTTTATATTGGGAAGCTAGGGGGAAAATGATGCAAATCAACTAATCCGCAGTGTCATTAATCAACAACAACCTACTTTTTTATATCAATGAGAGACTAGTTTCAAATATTTTTCAATGAAAATCATGACATTGATCCAAATCCAAAATTATTAAAAGAAGTGATAAACCAAATAAATTGACAACATGGGAGAACATATTCATATGGTAAAATAAGGATCCATTAATGAATTTTGAAATCCCACGAGTAGATAATTTGACAAAAAAGTTCATAGTTCCACCACCAGAGAGAGAGAGAGAGAGAGAGCAGACAACAACAGATGCCAGTTGGAAACAGATTGAAAATGGAGGTGATTGCCTTTGAAACTAATCTCTCATTAATATAAAAAGGTAAGTGATGAGTATCAATAAACCAACTACAAATAGTTTTTGTGATTAATTTTGACGTCACTGTTACTAAATTCCTCCAAACACCTATACATTTTGTCTCATAAATATGCCTATACTTGGCATCTATAATGGTGCCCAGAACAGTCGGCTCAAAACATAACGGCAGGGATCGGCACAAGATGAACACATTACTGCACATGGGCCAGACATTGTGCCTCAATGCTGTGCTAAAGCTACTCTGCCAGGGAATTACACCTTAAGATGTTTTCACTTTAATTCAAATCAGTCCATACTAAAATCACTTTGTTCTGTTGATGTTGTTTGTATAAAGTAGTATGTAATTTCAAATTCTTTTACTTACTGACCAATGTATATTTATGCTTTTATTGTTATATCCTTTGTAAATACTAAATATTTGTCTAATTACAGTACACCACAGGAAAGAGAGTCTTGGGGGTCTGTAATGCAGATGGGTTGGAGATGGTTTCCACACCCTCCCTGGAGTGAGTGAGTGTGTGGTGTTTTAGGGCCCGTCGACAACAAGGTCATTTGGGCCCCCCTCCCTGGATATGTATATTCTTTTTATAATGTACGTCCTCTAACGTTAAGTCATATCGGACGACGAATGTAATGGGTGAAGTGATGCTCAAATGATTGCGGGGTCTATGGAGCTTAGAGTTATTCAACATTTGTCTATCAGGATAAGGGAAAAACCCGGAAAAAACCTTATCCAGGTAACTCACCCTAACCAAGATTCGAACTTGGGACCTCTTGAACGTGAGGCAGGAAGGTATATTTGTTGGTCCTCAAATTAGACTACTTCTTATGGACAGTGTTTGTTAATCTAAGGTTGAACTTGTTGAATTGGCAGCTTGAAAATCATTTAAATCAGTGGTGAAAGGCTTCCCGGGCAATACAAAATTTTAGTCTATGAACTATGAAGGAGCTACAAAGAACTGGTTTGCTAAATGCCACTTAAAATCCACCTTGAAGTTTCCCTACGAACCTAGGAACTGTAAGTGATAAGCAAGGTGGGTATTTTCACTAGGACTTTTCTCAGATGGAAAGACCTTGACAGTATTGCTGGCATTTGGTCAGGTTGGGAGAGTATAGCTGGTTCTTCAAATAATTAAGCAAATTTGAGTTATATCAAATTTTAGAAAGTTTTCATAAAGAAATAATAGCAAAAATGTTATATGATACGTCATTTTAAGGGACATTCTTGGAATCAGCAGACCAGTTTACATAAGAAATTGCCTATTCTGTTTCAAGTGAAAAAAAAGGTTTTATTTGGAAATTCATAGAATTCCCATAAACATCAGCTCATAAAAAATTTTACTGTCACTTTAAGCCTAATGATTCCCATATTCCCTTTTACCTACAAGAAAATTAGGAGTAGAATAATGCTTATTTGGAGTAAGATAAAATAAAGAAATAAGCACCTGTAAGAATATTTAGTAGAAAATGTAGTGAAAATTATGTGAGTACAAAAACTCAGCACTCTTGTTTCACACTATATCCAATTGCTAACATATCCTGCTAAAGAAGTTGTTTACAGATTGAGTATAAAAGAAACTGCATTATTTGATGAAAGGCAATTACAGAAACAAATATAACACAGATTGCAACAAGGCTCTTTATTTCATTCTGAGCAATGCAACAACTATTTATATTTTCATTTAATTTTAATAAAATAATTAATTAATTTTAATTTTATTTATTTTGTTAATATTTATATTTTGACACCTTCGTTTTCTTAAGAATGTCAGCAGTTAATTTTTGAATTTTAACACTTGCAGACTTTAATAAATGCTGTTACAGAAACAGAAAAAGCAATTCAACTGGGATGAAAACATTCCTCATAAATCCCTCTATGCAGTAAAATTATTTTGTGCCCTTTCTTGTATCAGAATCAAAACAGCATAACACAGCAGTACAAATGCAGCCCATAGATTAAGAATGAGCATTACAGTAGTGATTGGGCCTGTTCCTGTACTATTTCTTCTTCTGCAAAGCCTCAATATCTGCCACTTGTTCATTAGAATGTTCTTTTCCTTCCGCTACCTTGGTGAACCTAAAATAGAATGAAGAGATAGCATATCAATTACTGGACCGAGAATCTCTCTATCAACTTCACAGGGCCAAAGCAAAATCCAAGGACATGGCTCATTAGAAGGAAGAGATAAAGACAAATTTACTCTTGTTAGTATTGTTAATAGGAAGTTAACACCTTGCTGTATTCTTTCAAAAAGGACACTTGTTAATCTGATATATGTCAATCTTTTTTATCAGTGTAACATATAATTGCAGCATTTTAGAGTGTTATGATGTCACATTGTTTGGCTGCCTATAAAATAGACTTTTGTATTTTAATGTGGTGCAATATTACAGGGGTATATGCCACCTATTTCTTAATCCTTTATTAATTAATGAAGTGATATTGCAAGGTTCTCTATAACTAAATGTGCATTTGAACAAATTAAGCCTTTTATTTTGAAAGAATTATGAAAATCTTTAATGTTTTTTAGATTACTATAGAACGTCACTATATATTACCTTGTAGTATACATTTTCCTGGCAAAACAAGCAGAAGTATGAACATGCTGGGATAAAAATTAAGATCCAAATGAATTATCGAAAGTCTAACACCTCTTTCTGTTCCTCGCAAGTCCTAGTAAAGAAGAACAGTTAAAAATGCTTCTACATGGACGAGTCAAGATCTTCATCAGCTTACGATTATGCACTTTGGTCTCTGCAACAAGCCAGTCTTGTTTCGGTACCTCGGCCAGTGATACGCGGAATGATTTATGACGTCCACATGCTATACATAAACGACCTCATCGTTAACAGCAACATGTGCGAGGACATGCTCGACAAAGCTGGCCATTGTAATACAGATACTAGCCTACTTGATTCAGAATTCAATGAAATGCCAACCATTCTGCAAGAGATTTCATTTCTTGGGTTACATGGCCTCAGCATCTGGCATAGCCACAGACAGCTCCGGCTGTGAGAAATTATCCTTGCTCTGAAGATAAATTTGATCTTCAGGGTCTGTCAAAGTACTGTTATTTGTTAAAATAGAGTAACCAAAGCAGAATTCAGAGACCTCTCCAAAATCACCAACCCGCTCACTCTTCTGATTCAAAAGCCTTATATGTGTGGATGGAAGAGTTCAACATTGCCTTTGAAATGCTTAAATCAGTATTCTGCAGTGTATTGTTTTACATTACCTATAAGTGCTAGGCCGTTCCATCATGAACATTCATGCTAGCTGTAGCGGTACTGGGGTTTCCATGCTTAAATCAGTATTCTGCAGTGTACCTGTTTTACATTACCAATTACTGCATGGCCGTTCCATCATTAACATTCATGTCAGCTGTAGTGGTATTGAGGTTTCCATTTTAAGTTCAGGAAGGACAGGAGTGAATAGTAACTTGCTACAAGATGCACTCTAAGGCATAAAAGTACTATTGTGTTAATCAGCATGAGTTTTTGGCAATAGTGAAGGCATGGACAGGCATTCCATCTAAGTACTGATCTTCCCAACCTCACCTGAGTGCCGCACTTCAAAAATCGTCCGTCGTCATGTGCTGGCTGTATAAAGCCAAAGGGTTTTGCTGCGTGCCCAACCGTTAAGGCTTTTACCGCAGGTAGGGTATATTTTTGGAATTTTTTTCTATGGTATTGGGTTAATATGGTGAATTTTGTGGTGGAATTAAATGAGATGTGTCGTGTTTAACATGCGGCACTGCAGGCAGTGACACTGATAATACATCAGATGAAGATGCAGCACTGGAGGAATGAGATGGCAATTTTGTTGCGGGGTAACACTTTTGTGTTCCATGTGGTGAAAGGTGTATTATTAAGTTTTTCAAGTAACTTGGGTGAAATTTTGTTGCCAAACAGCTTGGAATGACTATGTGGAGCTCAGCTTTAGCTGCTGTATAGTTTAGCTCCATTATCTTGGGTGCCCACATGCCATGCAGGTTATCCGGAAGAGCCTAAACCAGCATCTAGTGGGATCATAGTCTCCAAGATACATAACTGGGGTTCTTCTGTGCGATGGTAATTAAGCATATAATTTGTTAGCCTGATGCTTAATTTCCTCCACATATGGAAAGGACGAGACTTAATGAATCAACCTCACAGGGAAGGAGCAACGTACAGGATAGATGGACTGAAGTCCTCTATTTTATCAATTATTTTTACTGTTTTTCTGACACTCTTGTATCATTTGATATGCACTTAAGCTTCTAGAATCTTCTTAAAAAAAATTCTGATTAACCAGTTCTGTGCCTTCAGCCTGTTTCTTCATATATGATCACACATTCAAAACATTTTCTCAAAACTTAAGGTGAAATGTTTCGTATATTAATTTACAGAGTATACTGAAGGATTAATTAATTTATGCAATTATCAATGTCTGACAAATTCACTATACTCACTTCTCACAGAAGCCTAATTGTCTTCAACATCACGCTGTACAATAGAAGCAACTATTAGCAAAGACTGCTCTAAGATTTAAACGACATCACATTGCCCTTTCCTCCCCACGTGCAATATGTGATTTCATTCAGCAGAATTATATGAACTGATGAAAAGGACAAGGACAAGAAAGTTGGTATCATTCACTACTCTTTCCTGGAATGTAGTGGCCAGTGTCAACGATCAAATTTGGTGATGAAAATTCTACTGCAGAACCTCTGTTTACAGAGTATTTTTATCTCATCTTTCCGAATGAAGATGATGATGATCAAAGACTGGACATCAATAATGGGCGAAGTGCCAAAATGTTGATTTTCTGTTATTGAATGTTTTGTGTTTTGTAAAGGGTTTTGATATTAAAACCTGAATCAAATGATTTAGTTAGTATCTCAGGTAAGGTTTATATTACCATGGCAAAGTTCCAAAGTTGTTTAAACGTCCTTTCCCGTTATGCTGAAAAAAGAATATTTTAATTGGAAAATAGTAGAACATAGTAAGTGCCATATATTTGCTGGTAAAACTGAGCTAATTATGAATGAAAGCCATCACAGAGTTTCCTGATAATTTTAACTAATTATTACTGTAATTTAACAAGAAGAACCATTATATACATACATTGTCGTGTACTGAATAATTTTGAATCCTTCTGTTTTCTTTTAAAGAACACAGAGCTATTTCAATGTATTAATTCTTCAAAGTACGCTCAATTTTTTTTTCTTTTAAGTACAACAGCATCTGTAGTAGATTCCTCTTCTTCTCAGCTGACAAGTGGTTTTGACACAGTTGTGATGGTATAACCAAGTCCTTGATACTACTAGTAACTCTTTTCTTGAGAATATTGAAGAATATTGAAGGTACTCCATGCTTCACGTTCATTAAACATTGTTCTTGACTTTATGATTCCAGATGCAGTATTTTCAACTCTAATGCAACTGCATTTGGTAATATTTACTTTTGTCATTTTGGTTTATGAATGTGCTGCTTGTTTGAAATCAAAGAATTCTTCAGGATGGAGGAGAGTACCTGCAAAGGAATAGTTTGGTGTTGCACTCACCATCAGTTCCACCAAGTCCTTAGGAACTTCACACTTCTCGGACTAAGAAAAATCCTTGTCACATGGCAAAAATGAGTGGCCAGAGACCAGAAGATTGGTTTATCTCATCATTCCGACCTGTAATCATTATATAAATCTAAAGTAATACCAACAGTTTACTTTTACTCTGGCCAATGCAATTAACTATTGACATAAAGTTTCTCTTAACTTATACTGTTTCCTTTCTTTCTGAATTGATTCTCCCTTGTTGTTTTTTTTCTCCTTTCACTGTTTAATTCCATCATTACAATATACCGTCAAAAACAAACAACAACAAATCGAAGGCACAATCACAACAGGTTTTACTAAAAGTAATTACGTTAGAATTCACAGTGGTGTCGCCGACAGTAATGCTTGTTGGCACATAGCCATTTTAGCCTCACCAGCAACAAGGCAAGTATCTCGTGCACTGTCTTTCAGCCCCTGTATCTAATATGATCATGGTCGTGGCAGTTAGCCTGCTCGGTGGGTTGTTGTTGATGTCACTTACCACAGCTTTTTGGGTCTAACTCAATCTTTCTTTTTTTTTGGCACTTGGCCCATTATTCATGTCTAGTCTTCAATATTAACAATGATAATGATGATGCTAATAAAATAATTATCCACAATATCTTTTTACAGGGTCATACCTTTACTCGCATTAAATCTGAGTCTGCGGTATTTCAGACCACACTATTTTGGCTTCTACTGAATTTAAATTATTCTCTAAAACTAATACATAATGCAATGCAGTGAAACTGTGTTTAGTGAATTGTAATATTGATATTTAGTTACACAGTGGGCAAAGTACTTTCTGCTCCCTTAATATAAGAAGACAGATACATTCTCCACAGCAATTTTACTGAGGTGCTCCAGTCTCTCCCAAGTCATATCTCTGTACGCAGAAGTAATTATTTAATCTGATTAAAGGAATAGCCAGGGATATAAAATGCAAAGTTCAAGCATTAAACAAAGATAATGATCATTCAACATAGGCTTCACAAAACATTGATTCAGAATCTGATCACAAAAATACCAAATTGTTATTGATTCTTTATCAGTGCTTAAAAATGCGTATCAGTATGAAGTATAGAGAAATAGTGGTATCAACCCACCTAAGCATTATTATTAAACAACCTATGAAGTTGACCATCAGGTGCGTGTCAATTTTGTGTATGATTTTAAGTTTTCAATATCATGAAAAAAGGCCTGACCAAAAGCATTGAATATTTTTATTTGTGACATCACTAGCTTTCGTCTTTCACTCATGGATCCTGGGCATACTTTAGTATCATTACCCATTTCAAATGAATTAAGTGGTCCAAATATGTTAAAATGAATATTAAATATTGCTGTAAACACATAGGTGGCCCTCATAGTTCACATTTTTACAAAGTTTAGGTGTTCACCTTGTTACCGATTCATTCCTTTAGCAAAAAATTGCAGGAAAAATAAAAAAAAAAATGGGACATTTATTATTTTGTGTTCAATTTATTTTCTTGTGCTTCTTCATAACATTAAAGGCAACATTCCCATAATGGGCTTCTTTGAGGTAATGTGTCCTGAGTGGTCCAAAATAACATATAGTATTCAGAGTACTTTACCATGTAAACAGACTTTGAACAAGTTTTCAGTATCTACCACTATTCAGTATCTAATGTAATCGAAGTTCAAGAGGTCCCGAGTTTGAATCTCGGTTAGGGTAAGTTACCTAAGTACGGTTTTTCTGGGGTTTTCCCTTATCCTGATAGACGAATGTCAGGTAACTCATAAGCTCCATGGACCCCATACTCAGTTGAGCATCAGTTTACCCATTTCATTCATCATCCAATATGACTTAACGTTGGAGGACATAAATTCAAAAAAATGTAAACAGACTTTAAAACAAGCATTCAGTATCTACTACTACTGAAGTGACTGATTTGCAATTATGTACACCATAGTACTAAATTGTAACCCAAAACTTGTAACATTCTCAAAGTACAAACTTGAAAGAAGCGTAGGGACAGTGAAGCATAAATTAGCACAAAGTGAATCGAGAAGATATTGACACATTGCTTCACTCACACTGTTTATTCACAGGACATGTTTCAAGAGCTCTTGCTCCTATCATCAGCTGATACTCGATTAGTGCAAGCTGTAGTGGTTTCCTCTTTCTCCATATTGTCAATAGATGGTGTGATATACTTGTCAAAGATGTCTGGTGGTGGAGTTTCAAAATTCATGACTTTATGACGTTTTTTGTTCATGAAGATTTTTTTTCCCATACGGAAGGGTCTATGGGGTGATTAACATATTTTATTAGATATGTTTCCAAGTTGATATCATGTCTAGTATTCAAAAAATGAAAAGCCTTTGCTGATTTTTCTGTTTCACCATTTTTAATGTTTCTTATATGTTCTTTAGTTCTGATGTCAGTATTTCTTTTTGTTTTTCCTATATGCATTTTAGGGCAAGTTTTACATTTGATCTCATAGATTCCTGGTTTTTCTTTGGTAGTGATTGAATTTTTGTGAGGGCATTTTAATAAATTTCTGATATTAAACCTATTTTGAGGTTCAAGTGTTATGTTGTGTTTTGAGAAGATTTTTTGGAATTTGTTATAGGCTGATGGATGGAAGGTGAATTTTTTAAAACGTTTTTTCTCTTTTTCTCCTGTAGGTTCTAGGGTGGTAGCTTCTTTTATTTTCTTAGCTCTGTTGAGCCTGTTAAATGTTATGTCTACTAAATTTGGGTTGAAAACATTGGATATAGCTACTTTTTTATGTGTAGGTATTCTTCTTGATAATCTTCTCTGTTTAGTGGAAAGTTGATCATCCGAAAGATTAAACTGTTGAAAATGGCATGTTGGTGTTGTTTTGGTTTGAAACGGTTGCTCTTAATATAATTATCTGCGTGTGTCGGTTTCCTGTAGATACCAAAAGTGAGTTTGTTGTTCATTTTATTGATCTTGATGTCCATCCTCTTCTGTTTCCAATGTAAATTTTATAAGAAACATTAAAAATGGTGAAACAGAAAAATCAGGAGTGGCTTTTCATTTTTTGAATACTAGACATGTCATCAACTTGGAAACACCTCTAATAAAATATGTTAATCACCCCATAGACCTTTCCGTATGGGAAAAATACTTCATTAACAAAATTGTCATATAGTCATGAATTTTGAAACTCCACCACCGGACATGTTTGACAAGTACATCACACCATTTATTGACAATACGGAGAAAGAGGAAACCACTACAACTTGCACTAATCGAGTATCAGCTGATGATAGGAGCAAGAGCTCTTAAAACGTCCTGTGAATAACAGTGTGAGTGAAGCAATGTGTCAATATCTTCTTGATTCACTTTTGTGCTATAATGTAGTTTATTAGTGGCTGTAAAGAAAGAATCACATATTTATAAGAGTAGGCATTGGAAATGTACTAATTATCACAATAACTTGTATGCATGATAGGAGAAATTTAGAAATAGTGATGTCAAAATTGAAACACTGTTTATAGTCGGTTTATAACACTCCATCACTTAGAGTTTTATATTATTAAAGGGACAGTTTCGGATACAATGGCTTCTAAAACTAGTCTCCTAGTAATATAAAAAATAAGTGATTAAGTGTTAAAAGCCGAGTACAAATAGTATTTCAACCAATAATTTTTTTTATATGTGTGGACAATATACCCCTAAAATTGCAGCAGAAAAAAAATCAATATTACTAAAACAACCTATTCCTTATACTCTGGTGGCACCCTAGGATATCTATGTAAGGATTTTGCCCCCCACAAGTTTGCTGCATATTGTACAAAACTGGTCTTAATCAATGGCTACATGGGCCCAAATGACCTTGTTGTCGACGGGCCTTAAAACATCACACACTCACTCACTCAATGGCTACATGCTAAAGACAAATCTTATCTGTTTACAGTGTCTAATGTGTGGACAGTGCAGTTTAACAATTTCAATGACTGTTATTATAAGTTGAGTGTTACATATCCTAGTGTTCCATCAGCAATAAGACCAGTTTCTCACAGTGAAGACCTTCTGGTGTTAGATCCTCAAAATCATGGGTTGAAGAATATGATGGATCAAGATCAAATCATGATGTGACAGTGAACCCTTAACATCCCAAAACCCGACATATCAATGTGAACAAAGTGAAGAAAGACACTTTGTTTCTCAAGGGGAACTTAGCATCATATTCATGATTTGAAACTAGGTAAAAAAGTCAGATTTACTGGGTTCAGTGCTACAGGGGTGAAATTACCTGGCAAGGGTGATTTAATTAACGTTTTTCTGATCTTAAAATAAAGGGTTTTCACAGTAATTACATAGAAATGAAGCTCGCTATGGTGAAGCACTGAATATTACATAAATATAACTATTTGTAACAAAAGCTTTACTTATCTTAAGAAAATGATGTCAATTTCTTTATTAACTGAGATCAATTTCGCAAACAAACCATTTGCATCGTCAGTCAACACACTTCGTCATCAAGGATACTGCTTACCATGTTACTATGTTTTCTCAGTATTACTTAAATCTGAAAATGAATCAAATCTAAAAACAAAATCAACTGCTGGTATTTCAAAATTCATTATGCAATGTTTAATTTTTAAAATAAATATCCTTGCCCAAACCGTTAAATCAATCAGACCATTCAACTGTTCTTATAACTTAACTTCAGGATTTTGTCGTTTAACCATGAGTTGGTTTAAATTGGAAACAAGAAATGTAATTTGGAAACCTGAACGAAAGGACAGTTTCTTAACGTTAAGTATAAAAAACTGATGAATTGGCCATAGCAGATCATTTTTCATCTTTAACCATGAAATAAAAATTGCAGTTCATATATTAAAAAAATTCAATTGTCTGATACATTTAATGGTTTGGAAAGATATTTATTTTAAAAAGTAAACATCGTGTAATGAATTTTAAAATTCCAGCAATTGATTCTGTTTTTAGGTTTGTTTTGTTTTCAAATTTTCCTATACTGAAAAAGCATAATAACATGGTAACTGGTATCCTTGATGACGTAGTGTGTTGACTGATGACTGACAATACAAACGATTTGTTTGTGAAATCGATCTCAATTAATAAGAGAAATTAACATAATTTTCTTAGGATAAGTAAAGTAATTGTTATAAACAGTTACATTTGTGTAATAGTTTACACAGTCTAAGTATAAAATTGAAAGCAGCGCAGAGACAGTGGAGCATAACTTTGATCTCATAGGAATCTCTGAGATCAAATGTGAAACTTGCCTTAAAATTCATACAGGAAAAACAAAAAGAAATATTGACATCGGAATTAAGAACATATAGGAAACAGAATAATCAGCAGTGGCTTTTCATTTTCTGAATACTAGACATGATATCAACTTGGAAACATCTTTAATAAAATACATTAATCACCCCATAGACCTTTCCATACAGAAAAACATCTTAACAAAAAACATACAGTCATGAATTTTGAAACTCTACCACCGGACATCTTTGACAAGTACATCATGCCATCTATTGACGATACAGAGAAAGAGGAAACCACTACAATTTGCACTAGTCAAGTTTGAGCTGATGATAAAAGCAAAAGCTTTTGAAACATGTCCTGTGAAAAAACAGTGATGGTGAAGCAGTGTGTCAATATCTTGTGGATTCACTTTTATGCTAAGTTTACACAGTGTTTCACTACGAAAGATAACATATGTCTCTGATTTAATGTTAATGGTTTAATAAAGGAATTAGTTACAGAGCATTATGTCGCAGATTGGCGCCTCTTTATTAATTCTTCTAAACACAGATAAATGGCAGTGTTGCTACAAATGGCAATTTACTACCACCAGAACCTTCATTTCATGCCAGACGATTCTATGTCCATAATTTTAGATGTTATTAGTTATCAAAATCAGGGCTGGGAAATTTGTAGTGATCTCAAGGTAGTTGCACTGTTAAAAGGACTGCATAGAGGTTTCACAATATATTGCTGCTTTTGTCATTGTGGGGCAGTAGGGCAACTGACAAGCATTTTATAGTGAAAGAGTGGGAGAGAAAAGAAAACTATACACCTCAAGCAAGCAGTTTTAAGTATGTGCCTTTAAAAGAAACAAAGATCTTTTTCCAGCACTTCGCATAAAGCTCAGGTAAATGAACAATATTGTTAAAAGTTTGGACAAAAGTAGAAGTGCATTTGAGTGTTTAAGAAGTATCTTTTTCAAAATCAAGGTATATTTGTTGGTCCTCAAATTAGACTACCTCTTATAGACAGTGTTTGTTAATTTAAGCTTAATCTTATTGAATTGGTAGCTTGGAAATCATTTAAATCAGTGGTGAAAGACTTCCTGGGCAATAACACAGAAGAAAATTACGAAATTTTAATCTATCAACTTTGAAGGAGCTACAAATAATTGGGTTGCTAAATGTCACTTAAAATCCACCTTTTGCACTCTCACCTTGAAGTTTCCCTACAAACCTAGGAACTGTAAGGGATAAAAAAGATGAGCATTCTCACTAGAAATTTTTTGAGATGGAAAGATCTTAACAGGGTTGCTGGCATTCAGTCATGTTGGGAGAGTATAGCTGGTTCTTCAAATGGTTAAGCAAATGCGAGTTATATCGAATTTTAAGAAGTTTTCATAAAAAATAATACCAAAAATATTACATGATACGTCATTTTAAGGAACATTTTTGGAATCAGCTCACCAGTTTATGTAAGAAATGGCCTATTCAGGTTTTAAGTGAAAAAAAAAGGCTTTATTTGGAAATTCATAGAAATCACATAAACATTAGCTCATAAAAGATTTGACTGTCACTTTAAGTCTTATGATTCCCATATTCCCTTTTACCTACAAGAAAATTAGGAGTAGAATACTGATTATTGCCAGTAAGAGAAAGTAAATAAACAAATAAGCATCTGTAAGAATATTTAGTACAAAATGTAGCAAAAATTATATGAGTACAACAAATCAGGTTTTTAATGTTAGTACTCCTCTCTCACACTATATCCAATTGTTAAACATATCCTGCTAAAGAAGTTGTTTTCAGATTAAGTATAAAGGAAATGAAGCAAACCTTTCTTACATGAGCATTGTTAAAAAAAGTTGGTATCATGAGATTTAAGTATATGATTATATAGGAATTGCATTTAAGGCTATTCATAGGTTCTGACAGGTTCCATTACATCCTTATCTGCATTATTTGATGAAAGGCAATTACACAAACAAATATAACACATAGATTGTAGTAAGGATTTTTATTTTACTCTAGGCAGTGCAACAACTATCTATATTCCGGAGTGTAACAGCACCTTTCTTTTCTTAACAATGTCTGTAGTTAATTTTGAATTTGAAAAATTTGCAGACTTTAATAAATGCTGTTACAGAAACAGAAAAAGCAATTCAATTGGGATGAAAACATTCTTAAGAAGTCCTCCTATGCAGTTAAATGATTTTCTGCCCTTTCTTGTATCAGAATTCAAAACAACACACAGCAGTACAAATGCAGCCCATTGATTAACAATGTGCACTATAGTAGTGACTCGGCATGTTCCCGTACTATTTCTTCTTCTGCAAAGCCTCAATATCTGGCAGTTGTGTCAATAGCATGTCCTTTTCCTTCTGCTACTTTGCTGAAACTAAAATAGAATAAATGACAGCATATAAATAACTGAACCCAGAACCTCCCTAGTCAACTTCACAGGGCCAAAGCAAAATCAAAGTACATGACTTATTAGAAGGAAGAGGTAAAGTAAAATTTACTCTTGTAAATATTGTTAATAGGAAGTTAACACCTTGCTGTATTCTTTCAAAAAGGACACTGGTTAATGACATGTATGCAAATCTTTTTTATCAGTATAACATATAATCGTAACATGTTCACTATATATATTACAAAGGAATACTGCATACCAAATACCTATGCACAGCAATAAATGAAAAACAGTGCACTTTGACACTGAAGAACTACCTCATAAATATTTCTGTATTTGATTTTTAAATTTTGAATTGATGTAAACAGTTATTCAATATACAGTTTTATGCAATATACTATCCTCAATCAATATATTTTAAAATGTTTTGATTTAACATTGTTCAGCTCCCTATAGTGTAGACTTTTGTATTTTAATGTGGTGCAATATTCAGGGCTATATGTCACCTATTTCTTAATCCTTTATTAACTAATGAAATGACATTGCAAGGGTCTCTATAACTGAATGTGTATTCGAAAAAATTAGGCTTTTAACATTGAAAGAATTATCAAAACCATTCATATGCTTTTAGATTACATAGAACATCACTATATATTACCTTGCAGTATACATTTCTCTGGAAAAACAGGACATGCTGTAAAAAGGTAAGATCTAAAGGAATTATCGAAAGTCTGACACCTCTTTCTGTTCCTCGCAAGTCCTAGTGAAGAAGAACATTGCAAAATGCTTCTATATGCATGAGCCAAGAATTTCGTCAGCTTACAGTTATGCACTTTGGTCTCTGCAACAAGCCAGCCTCCTTTTGGTACCTTTGTCGGTAATACATGGGATGATTTATGACATCATCCTGCTTTACCTGAACGACCTCATCATTCTTAACACGTGGGAAGACATCCTCAACAAACTGACCATTGTAATACATATATTGCAAGCAGCCTACTTGATTCAGAATTCAATGAAATGCCTACCATTCTGCAAGAGATTTTATTTCTGGGGCTACATAGTCTCAGCATCTGGCATAGCCACAGACAGGGTCACAGACAGTTCCAGCTGTGAGAGATTAGCCTTGCTCTGAGGATAAATTTGACCTTCAGGGTCTATCAAATACTGTTATCGGTTAAAATAGACTAACCAAAGCAGAATTCATAGACCTCTCCAAAATCGCCAACCTGCTCACTCATCTGATGGAAGAACGTGGGCCTTGTATGTGTGGACGAAAGAGCTCAACGGTGCCTTTGTGATGTCTATATCAGTATTCTGCAGTGCACCTGTTGTTCATTACCCATAACTGCTCAGCCTTTCCATCATGAACATTCATGCCAGCTGTAGTGGTACTGAGGTTTCCATTCCAAGTTCAGGGACAAGAGCGAATAATAACTTGCTGCAACAAGATGCACTGTAGGTCCTAAAAGTACTATTGTGTTATTCAGCATGAGTTTTTGGCAATAGTGAAGGCGCTGATACATTTGCATTAACACCTGCATGGACAGCCATTCTGTCTAAGTACTGATCTTCCCAACATCACCTGACTGTCCCACTTCAAAAATTGCCTGTCATCATGTACTGGCTGGCTGTATAAAGCCAGAAGGCTTTTGCTGTGTGCCCAACCGTTAAGGGCAGGTAGGGTATATTTTCGGAATTTTGTCGGTTGGCATTGGGTTAATAGGTTGAACTTTGCTGTAAAATTAAATGAATTGTGTAGGGTTTAACACCCGCTTTTACTAGATGTGGCACTGCAGGAAGTGACACTAATAATATATGAGATGAAGATGGAGTACCGGTGGAATGAGATGGCATCTTTGTTGTGGGGTAACACTTCTGTGTTCCACATGGGGAAAGGTGTATTAATAAGTTTTTCAAATAAGTTAGGTGAAATTTTGTTTCCATGCAGCTTGGAATGACTGTGGAGCTCAGCTTCAGCTGCTGTATAGTTTAGCTCCATTATCTTGGGTGCCCGCGCTCCATGAGGGTTATCTGGAACAAACTAAACCAGCATCTAATGGGATCATAGTCTCCAAGATACATAACTGGGGTTCTTCTGTGCGATGGTAATTTAGCTTACAACTTGGTAGCCTGAAATTTAATTTCCTCCATGTATGGGAAGGATGAGGCTTCATGAACCAATGTCACAGGGAAGGAGCAGCATACACAATAGATGGACTGAAGTCCTCTATTTCATCAATTATTTTTACTGTTTTTTTGACACTCCTGTATCATCTGTTATGCACTTAAGCTTTTAGAATCTTTTTGAAAAATATTTCTGATTAAACAATTCTTTGCCTTCTGCTTGTTTCTTCATACATGATCACACATTGGAAACATTTTCTTGACGCTTACTGTGTAAGGTTTGTATCCTAATTTACAGGGTACACTGAAGGCGTAATTCATTTATGCCATTATCAATGTCTGACAAATTTGCTATAGTCACTTCTCACACGACCCTAATTATGACTTCAATAGCACGCGGTACCAAAAAAGCAACTGTTTGTTAGCAAAGACTGTGCTAAGATTTAATCAACATCACTACATTACCCTTCCCTCTCCACCTGCAGATTTCATTCATCAGAATTATATGAACTGATGAAAAGAACAAGGACAAGAAGGGTGGTATCATTCACCGCTTTCCTGGAATGCAGTGGCCAATGTCAACGAACAAGGTTGGTGCTGAAGATTCTACTGCAGAACCTCTGTTTATGGAGTATTTTTATCTCATCTTTCCGAATGATGATGATGGTGATGATGATGGTGATGATGATGATGATGATGATGATGATGGTGATGATGATGATGATGATGATGATGATGATGATGATGGTGATGATGATGATGATGATGATGATGATGATGATGATGATGATGATGATGATGATGATGATGATGATGATGATGATGATGATGATGATGATGATGATGATGATGATGATGATGATGATGATGATGATGATGATGATGGTGGTGGAAGACTGGGCGAAGTGCCAAAATGTTGATTATATGTTCTTGAATGTTTTGCGTTTTGTAAAAGGATTGAGTACAAAAATCCGAATCAAATTATTTAGTTATCTCAAGTAGGATTTATATTATCATTGCAAAGCACAAAGAATATTTTAGTCGGAAAACAGTAAAACATAGTAGGTGCCCTATATTTACTAGCAAAACTGCGGTGAGTATGAATGAAAATCATCACAGGATTTTCTGATAATTTTAAAAATTTATTACTGTAATTTAACAGGAAGAACCATTTGACGCTGATATTGCATACATGCACATAACAGGTAAAACTGGCCATCTGTAATTCAACTTAAGTTAATAGCCAAAGAGGCCATATAGATGATGCAACAAATGTTTAAGTATATTGAAATCCCAAATTGTGACGTAGGACCAATCAGAATTAAGTATTGTGGTGGCTTAGCAACAAAAACAGAAAAAAGAACCAATGACTTTATTCTTAATTTTTTTCTTCTGGTTTTAACTCTAAAAGAGGGTAGACGTGTTTTTGGTAAAAGACTTCTTGTAACTATGAGAAGTTATTGGAGTTCATCATTTATGAACGTTTAGTAAATGTTTAAAATATACATCGAAGACACGATGCTACAATAAGTAATTTAAGTAAAAAACCGTCGCATCATTTATAAATAAAAGGGGAAAATTAATATAGAGTAAAGGGCCATATACATTTGTAAAAAAAGTAGCAGGTAAAGAAGAAAATGATGTCGAGAAATATAATTCCAAGTAAATTGAAACGGTGTAAATTATTTTGTTCCATAGTTGCCCAAAGGTGAAATCCCTTTTGTATTGATACCACGCCTGAGAAATTTCACATGTCATCGCTCGCCGCAGCTGCCGGAGAGAGGATTTATAGAAATCTTCGAGAACTTCATCTTCACGGCTATTAGATGAAAGGTTCATCGCTTCTACATCAAGGTAAGGTTTGGCTTCTACATACGTCGCCACACCGAGGGGACGTGAAAGTTTTGCATGTGTGGGGCATAGACCTCACGAAGGGGCGAATTCAACTTCAGATATGTCACCGCATCGTGTGAATGTGTATGAATGTGTAGTGTTTAACGCCCGCTTTTACTACATATGACATCGCAGGCGGTGACACTGATACATGAGATGAAGATGGAGCACCGGTGGAGTGAGATGGCGGGGGAAACCGGAGGTCCCGGAGAAAACCCACCCCAGTGCCGTGTTGTCCACCACAAATCTCACTTTGCAGTCGCCTGGGATTGAACCCGGGCTGCCTTGGTGAGAGCCAAGCGGTCTAACAACTGAGCCACGGCGCGGCCACATCGTGTGATATACATCCAACCCACAAGGAGGGGAACCGCTCCACATTATATACATTTATTGTCATGTATTTAATAATTTTGAATCCTGTTGTTTTCTTTTAAAGAACAGAGAGCTATTTCAATGTATTAACTCTTCGAAGATGCTTGACTTCTTTCTTTCAAATATGACAGCGTGTGTACTAGATTTCTCTGCTTCATAGCTGACAAGTGGTTTTGACCTAATTGTGATGGTATAACCCAGTCCTTGATACTAGTAGTAACTCCTTTCTTGAGAATATTGAAAGTACTCCACGCTTCAAGTTCATTAAACAGTGTTCTGGAATTTTCTATTCCGGATGCAGTTTTTCAAATCTAATGCAACAGCATTTGAAAACATTTACTTTTGTCATGTTTATGTATGAATTGGCTGCTTGTCTGAAATCGAAGGAATCTTCAGGTTGGAGCACAGTACCTGCAAAGGGATTGTGTGGTGCTGCACTCATCATCAGTTTGACCAAGTCCTTAGGAACTTCACACTTCTCGGACTGAGAGAAATCCTTGTCACATGGCAAAAATGAGTGGCCAGAGACCAGAAGCTTGGTTTATCTCATCATTCTTACCTGTAATCATTACACAAATCTAAAGAAATACCATCATTTTACTTTTACTCTGGCCATTGCAGTTAAATGTTGACATAAAGTTTCTCTTCACTTATACTGTTTCCTTTCATCCCGAATTGATTGTTCCTTGCTGCTATTTTTCCTGTAAGCACTGTTGAATTCCATTGTTGCAATATACTGTCAAACAACAAATTGAGCGCACAATCACAACAGGTTTTACTAAAAGTAATTACGTTAGAATTCACAGGTGTGTCACCATCAGTAATGCTTCTTGTTACATAGCCATTATAGCCTCACCAGCAGCAAGGCAAATATCTCGTATGCTGTCTTTCAGGCACTGTATATCCTATGATCATGGCTGTGGCAGTTAGCCTGCTTGGTAAGTTGTTGGTAATGTCACTTACAACAGTTTTTTGGGTCTAACTCAATCTTTTTTTTTTGGCACTTGGCCCATTATTGATGTCCAGTCTTCAATATTAATGATGATAATGATAATGATGCTAATAATAAAATAATTAACCAGGGTTATACCTTTACTTGCACTAAATCTGGATTTGCGGTATATTGAACCACGCTATTTTGGGCTTCTACTGAATTTAAATTATAGTCTAAAGCTAGTACATCATGAAATGAAAGTACAACTGTGTTTAGTGAATTGTAATATGGATATTTACTTACACAGTGGGCAAAGTACTTTCTGCTCCCTTAATTTAAGAAGACAGATACATTCTCCACACCAATTTTACTGAAGGGATCCAGTCTCCCCCAAGTCATCAGATTTCTTTAAGCAGAAGTAATTATTTAATCTCATTAAAGGAATTGTCAGAGATATATAATGCAAATTTTAGTCATTAAAAAAGATAATGATCATGCAACATAGGCTTTACTTAACATTGATTCAGAATCTGATCTCAAAAATACCAAATTGTTATTGCTTATCAGTGCTTAAAAATACGTATCAGTAAGAAGTATTGAGAATTAGTGGTATCACCACACCTAAGCATTATTACTAAACAACCTATGTAGTCGACTATCAAGTGTGTGTTAATTCCCTTTTCAATATCTTGAAAAAAGGCCTGACCCAAAATATTTAATATTTTTATTTGTGACATCACTTGTGTTCATCTTTTACTCAAACATTACTGTTGTTTAACCATATGTATCCCTTCTGCAGTCCTATTTATTAATCAAATGCAATAAATATAATGTATAAGGTATTTCTGGCAATTTCCCTTATCATGTGATCAACGCGAGTAACTTTGAACTCCATGGTTCCTGGGCATGCTTTAATAACATTACCCATTTCAGTCAGCATCTCACATGAAGTAAATGCTCAAAATATGTTAAAATGAATATAAACAACTAAATAAATCAATAATTCCATGCATTCAAGCATGCATTTCAACTATTGATGTAAACACATACGTGGTTCTCATTGTGCACATTTCCACAAAGGTCAGATGTTGACCTTATTATCGATTCATTCCTTTAGCAAAAATTGGCAGGAAAAGTTACATAATTGGGACATTTATTATTTTGTATTCAATTCATTTTCTTGTGTCTCATCATAATATTAAAGAGCAAAATTCCCATAATGGACTTCTTTGAAATAATGTGTCCTGGTTAGTCCAAGATAACATATAGCATCTAGAGTAATTTAACATGTAAACAGACTTTAAACAAGCTCTCAGTATCTACTGCTATTCAGTATCTACCCTAACCGAGGTTCAAGAGGTCAAGAGTTTGAATCTCAGTTAGGATGAGTTACCTGGTTAAGGTTTTTTCCGGAGTTTTCCATTATCCTGATAGACGAATGTTGGGTAACTCTTAAGCTCCATGGACCCAGTACTCATTTGAGCATCAGTTTACCCATTTCATTCATCGTCCAATATGACTTAATGTTGGGGGATGTAAATTTAAAAAAAATGTAGACAGACTTTAAAAGAAGCTTTCAGATTGTACTACTATTTAAGTGACTGATTTGCACTTATGTACACCATAATACGAAATTCTAACCCAAAACTAGTAACATTCTGCTTATACCATTAAATTATATCTGACTGTTCTGACGCAAGAAACCATGAGCAGACAAATTCGAAATATAGAAACAGAACTAGAAAAATTAATTCCACAGCCTGGATTTTAACCACGGATCTTCTGCTTTACATGCAGCTGCTCTACCATTAACCTACGATGACACCATGCTGCTATGACATATTCTCCAACTAATTTTCAATTTTCAAGTAGAGCATAAATAATATGAAATTTGAGATCACATAGCCTGCCTAATGGCATAGAAGATAGCAAAATCCCAGCACATAAGTGATGCTGACATGTCTGTCAGTTGTCACTGTTATTAGTTAAACAAAACTTACTATTTTTGTTGTTATTTCTAATATATTCAGAATGTAGTTCACCTTTACTTGCAATGTGCAAATTATATGATCCTTCAGCCTCTTTGCATAATTACGTATCTCAAATGCTGGCAGCTATGCAAGTTGACTGGGAGGACAAATCACAAGTTTGGGAATATGATATGTTTGTGTTGACCATTAGTCATAAAGATTTGCAAACATTGAACTTATCAAGGAAATAAACATCTTAGTTGTATACATACATATATTTGAATTTTGAACATATGAAGACACATAATATTCGGGCAATATGAAAAGGTGGGGATAATTTTGTAACTATGCACTGAAACAAAATGAAATTGTTCTGTGTATTTATAGCACTAACAAATTTGGGAATTGTAATATTTGTACATTATTTTAAGTCTTTAATTAGGATTTTATCTTCAGTAGATTATGATTATGATTTATTGGAAAGCACAGCATCAATTGCAGTTGTTGACCACATGAATTATAGTCTGTAATTATTGCTTTGTATTGCAAGGTGAGGCTTCATCAATTGAGAATACCAATTTCTTCAAGCAACTACAGCTTGCCTTTTTGGGATTTTCTTGTTTTGAGGAGAACAGAATTTGAGTATTTATACGACCAATATTCAGTAAAAAAGAGAATAGTGCCTTAGGTCGCATTCTTTTCTTTCACACAATGCTGTATGCATTACAAAGCTCATCAAATTACCTTCCCCTTCTTCTGTCATATTGATTCCATGATGACATCCAGCATTTTAGTGACATTTAGTGAAGGTGTTTAATACATAATTGAAATTAAGATCACTGTTCTGTTTCTCTTTGGAATGTAGGATGCAATTAATTGTGCTTCTGAAATTCAAAGAGTGATAATTCTATATCTAAATTTGGTTTTACTGAAATTCAGGAGGTATTTGTTTTTGATCCTTTATGAAAGTGCCAATGCAAATGAGTCATATTAGCTGTAAATCCAATTCCAAAGGATAATTAGCCAACAATATAATATTAATACATATATTAATATGTATCAATAACCAGCCATTTCTCAATTTTATTTCGTTTATTACAAACTAAATAATAAAAGGTTTTAGCATTGCATAATGTAAAAGACATTGCCCTATATTTGGGAGGTTGATTCGAATGTAATGTATGTAACTACAAAAACCTCAGAAAGTTTCAAGTTTCTTATCAATAGTAACAAACATGTCAAGGTGTAAGGACTTCTGCAGTTTAGAATAAATTTGTCAAGAATCTGACACACTGTGGTTAATTCGTCAGCTTTTCTTCTCTCAGTTTTTGAGCCCTTGTCATCAAATGTTAGGACCCAAAGCAAAAACATGAATTGCTTTTAGTTCATACATGCTCTTAGTATTTCCATTCCCATTCTATCAGAATTCCAGACTTTCAGTGTGAGTTACTTTCCTTAGCCTTGATATAAACTTTCCATCAGTATGTTCATTTCAGCCCACAGTGTTTCTTTGGCATCCCTATCTCATGAAGATTGTACTGATTGATGCTACAACAGCATGTACAGCTTTGGATGTTTCATATCATCAATCATGTGAAAATCAATAATCACATGAAAAGCTGAAGGTTCATCCTCTTAAGACAACCAAATGTTGAATGTCTTAAATCCACATATGGTAAGCAATCATCAAGAAAATTTTTCACTACTCTATGGACCACCTGCACATATAAAATTCAAATTAAATGAACCTAGCTTTAACCATTATTAAGAAATTAATTATTAATTGTATAACGTTAATTACATTTAAAATGCTCAACGCGAAGAAGTTTTGCAATTTTTATGCTCATATTCTCATTTAAGGTGTAAAAGATATTAGTGTTAACCTCTGTGAAAGAAGTATTGCAGTAATTTGAGGATTTCATGTGATAAACGTATTTTGGTATATATACATCATTTTTAAACATTCATAAAGACAAAAAGCACATGAGAATGTACCTAAGAGCCAAATTCTCCCATAGAAATCCAAAAGCCTTGTAGGCCTTATATACAGCATCTTTATAATCTGAGAAAATGTAATTAAGATTGGATGAGAATTGCATCGCACTGAGCATTTTTAGTGGAGCAAAACCATGAAAAGCATGTACTTGAGAAAACTGCTTTTAAAGATTTCAGAATTTTGTAGAGTATGTTACCAATAAATGTGATGGTTAAAACTCCACAACTCCATATGTTTGGCCGTCTTTTTCCTTCTTCTTTGCTTCCTTGAAAGATTTTGAGACCTGAAGAAGGCATCTTGCAATTTGAAATGTCCCTTAGTGTCCTTGCAATTTACATAGGGGACTCCATGCCACACTTTGCACCTTTAAAAATGTCCTTCCATATGCTGTTATGAACTTCATATAGGGAATGCTTTCAGAAACACCATTTCTGCACATATTATGGTTTTGTACTGTCATTAAACAATGCTAGCATTTTGTGGGTGGATGATTTATCAGTCAGTTTCTCTTCAAGTGAAGGTGATGAGTCCCCGATGACAACACATTTGTTATCTTTATGTAGCTTACTTCTTTGTTGATTGGCTTTTATCATTCTATCTACAGCTTAAGTGGGTCTCTTCTCCTTCCAACTAACATCTTTTATTTGATTCATATTTACAGTGCATAGAACCAGCAATATATACACCAACAGTAGTTGCTGAGTCCTGCCAGGCAACTTGAAAATAAATTTCTGCTCATTAAACTCACACAATCTTACTGCACTGCTGTAAACATATCCATAAAATCGAGTAAATTCACTAATTAAAGGTTAACTCTCGTAATTTCTTAAGAGAAAAAGCAAAGAACTTTGAAAACATATGACTGCAGGATATGTCTCTGTTTTTGTGTACAAGTTTCAAAACCTTTCTCCTTTCATCTGTTTTAGAGAAGGACCAACATAAGTGCCAGCAGTAAATAAGTGTTCTGCAGAATAGCCTACATAACCCTCTTAAGTATTTCTTATAAAGGGGAATACATTCACTTAAATAGCTGCATTGAACAATCCTTTCTTACAACCTGAAAAATTATGAAATATGAATAACGACCCTTCATAATTTTTCTCTCTGCTTGTCATGATTGCAATTTCAAAGCTATCACATAGCGAGCAATTCGAACTATATTTAACTATCGCAAAAGATTTATCTGTTTCTCTATCCATATATCAGCAGGTAAAAAGCATTTCTACAAATGCTTATCTCGATTAGCGTGAAGTATAAACAGGAAGATGCTTTCCTATTCCTAAGAATATTGAAGGTGTGTAGAGAAAGTAATGTGAATGTACAACTTAATGTTGTTTTGTTTATTTTGTAGAACAAATGTCAGTTTAGCGACAGGAATGGAGTGCGTTGTGCATGTACGATGCTAAGATGCTTTTATATAGATACTTCATTCAAGTGCAAGGGACTTTTTAAATTTATATATTGTCAATTTCTGTGTTGTATACTTGCAACTGTACAAATAAATACATAATTACGATCAAGGTATAACAATTATTTCAGATTATAAAAGTAAATTAAAGAGCTGACTGCTAATTAAAGTACCCGATCTGAACAAAATTCATGCCAGGCCAACCACAAATATGTACAAAACAAATTAGTATAGAGACAAAGATATATAAAGGAATACCAGACGTTTACAAGTCCAACTTTACGGTGTCTGGACGATAGCAAACAAAAGGTTCTGTTCTATGTATCCACAAAACTGATCCAGTTATTGATTAATGGAACATAACTATAGAAAATAATGTAGACTTCCATTTACTTACTGTTGTGTCTTAGAGCGTTTAAACAATCAATACTTATAAACCATGTTAACACTTAGGTGACAATATGCTAATCAAGAAAGATTGGTTGGCGCTTCCATGACAACATTAGTCAGCGGAGCAAACGAAAAGGTTACTGTAACCTATTTGGTGCTACAACAAGGTATTCCTCCATGTTCTACACTGAACTCTTCTCTAGTCCGCCATTGGTTAATTAACATCTCCACGTGTACACGTAAACAACAGTTCCGTGTTTGTGTTTATTCAATACTTATATTCAAACTCAAATGTACGTCAATGCTTACTGATCAATATGAATTAAACTTTGTACATTTATACTATAATATAACGATTCATTATATAATCTAAATTATAAGCTACGTTACAAACGTAAAAGCCTACTGTGCCATATTTTCAACTCTTTATGTATTAATATGCCCTATTTAAAGCATATGGTCATACACTTGCACAAATATATACTAGGTTAGGTTACAGCTTCGAAACAACACATATAACCCAAGTACATGATACATTACATTATTGCAAAATTACTAAAGCTACCGTCACTTCATTTTAACACGTTATAATACACTCAATTTTCTGGATTTAGTGTGAAATGAGCTTTTAAAGAGTATTAAATACCGTCTCCTGTTGATATTTCTGGTATGCAGCATCCCTATCATGTGCTGCATCATCATCATCATCATCATCATCATCATCATCAATCATCATCGTCATCATCATCATCATCATCTTGTCTGTCTCCAGAAGTTCCTTTCGTAGTGGCGACTAAAATGGGTCTATCAAAAAAATATTGCTGCGTTTTGCTGAATGAGTCAAAAGGGATTATTGTAGTGAACCAAAAGTTTAAGCGGCTGCACATGCTAAAGAAAGAAACCAATAAGTATCCACACACTTATCTTGAGCTGTGCAGACGTGTTGATGGGAGATTAAACAATTTAGCTGAAATCAGCTCTCAAATTACAGAGTGATTATCCAAGAGGCTTGGAGATTACTGCGTTTGTGAATAACAGTATCAAAACCCGGCACGTAAACAACGCACTGAAAGAAGACTTGGAGAATGTTCTGCTTGTTAGTTACACGAACAAAAATACTCCGTTAAGATGGTTATTGGTAGGAACCTTGCGATCTCTAACATATCAAGGTTGCTTATCAAAATATCAGCCTCATATATACTGCGTGGGACGCTTCATACCATATACAAGAGGCTCTGACTTTATCTGGACGACTAAAAAGTGGGAACCACATTCTGCAATACTTCTTATTGGTCACCAAATGAATACCAGAGCTAAGCAACCAGGAGAACAGTATTGGTCAATATCGATCTTCCTCACCAGCTTTTCTGCCAGCTAAAGTGCATCAAACTGCTATTGCAAATTTTACAGTTACATCTTCAATTCCGCAGACTCCTGTAGTAAAAACAAATCCTGAGAACGATGAGCCATCAGCCTACCACTGTTTTGTGTAACCACTCAATGGAGAACGTTTGCCTGAACAGAAACCCCTACATCACCATTCAGAGATATCACATTTGGTAAATTTTATATAGCAAGATAACTTTGTTTAATAGTGACAATGATAGTGCCATGGAGATAACATTGATATAACAAATGAAGTATGCATTACACTCATAAATTTTTCATGGAATCTTTAATATTCTCCATGGCCACCACAGTGTTATTCTAGGCAGTTTGTACATCGTTTATAAAACTCTCATACCCAAGTAATATTTTTTTGTATTATTTAACTCGGATTCTACAAACTTATAATAATTGTTAATCCATACTTTATTCAATATTTATACTTAAAATCTAAATATACATGAATATTTATTGATTAATCTGGATTAAACTTTATATATTTATACTGAATATGCATCCCAATGAAAATTACCTCTGCCATAATTTCAGCTCTTTACGTATAAATCTGCACCATTTAAAACATGGTCAAAAACTTGCGCACGTACGCGGTAGGTTAGCTTACATCTTCGAGAAAACAGCAACACATATAGCGCATAACTCTACATGATATTTAGGAAACTTACGAAAGCTACCCCGCTTCATTTTTACTCCTTACAGATGTAACCATACTGATTGATCAAATAGGGAACAATCTTGTGCATTTGGACTACGGGACGCAGCAACAATTATACGATAGGTACCGCACAGCTTCAAAACCGTACACGTACTCATACTTTTAAATCATTTATGCAAAGTCATGGGAAAATATTGATCACTGGAATCTTCAAATGTTGCTTCAGCTTCACGATAATAAATAAAGTTAACAGAACTTATTTAATACATGCACTTGCGCTATCTTACAAATCAGATTTGTTAATGACGGGTTTAAAACAGTTTATTACATTGTAATATAACATTACAATCAGGAAACAATTTAAAAAATCACTATTTGCAAACGTTCACAATAAAGACTGGTAAATTAGCCCGTAACCGGTACGAGGGGTCAGAAGGAACACGGTTAAAACTGTTTACCATGTAAAACCCATTTTCTCTGCAGTGTGGTGCTGCGGCTCGCAGTACCCTTCAGGCAGTATGCTTTGAGTTGTTGTACGTTGAGGTTGTGCTGAAAAGAGTGCGTACACATCATTAACAGTTGTTTTTCCCCTTAGTGGGGTCGGGATGACTCCACCATACTGATAACGTAAGTATATCCCATCGTATTGCGATATGTTTCAGGAGGAAATGTCAACAGCTTAGCAAACAAAATGAATTATATTGCATGGTATATTGTTACAGAGAGAAGGCGTCAACTTCACAGAAGGAAATGAGAGCTGATGACCCATAGTTTGAGGAATGGATGTTATCCATTGCAAATGAGTTAGAGAGTGACTTTAGTGATTTCCATGATTCACAACATGACCCAGACTATGAAAGAGTTCATGACAGTGATTCAGAGCTAGAATTAGAATTACAAAATGGGGATGAAGAAGAAGAGGTAATAGAGTAGTGAGATAATTGAGTACTAAAATGCCACCAGAGAAGGAATAGATGCACTTGGTAAAGATACACTATTTACGCGGCTAATAGACGCTGTAGAAAGTGGCCTCTTGCTATGTTATACACGATGCTGAACATTTCTATGCTTAATGCATTTGTAATAGATTCATAATTAATTGAAAACTATAAAAAATGACGCTGCCAATTCACCAAGTCTCTCTCATGGCAACTAGTTGAATCACTTCTACAAAGAAGGAGTCATAACAGAAGAGTTAGATGTGCAAAGTGTGCTGGAACAAAAGATAAGAAAACAAAAGTATGTTGTGTAACTTGCAGGATACCAATATATAGTGAATGCGTAAAAGATATTTGTGAGGATTTCTTGTAAATACCTACTCCGGTTTTGTCCAGTTGCTATATCCATTTCATTTTAAGCACTTTATTAGTTAGTATTCATCTTAGCTTCATACTTCAAAGCTTGTTTCCAGAGTAAAGTATGTAATTTGATTCAAAAGAGCTGATTCTTAAAACTATCATCATTCTAATAATTAATATTATATAAGGTAAAACAGATCTTGTAGACATGCATGCAGAGGCTTACAATATAGTTTATGCTATAGTTGTGTTGCTTCTTAGTGGTTTGGCTTTGCTGAGGATTCCATATACTTGGAGTCTTGCTTCATGGTCTGTTTGATCCGTGAGTCTTCCAATCGCTGCCTCTACTCCTGATATAAACTATTCGATAGGAATTTGTGTCGGTGAGGGTGCGAATTTGAGGCCCTTGGCTAATATAAACGTCGTGAATTTGTCAATTGTTGTCGGTTACGTTCACTACTAAACGTTCGTCGTTTAGTTTTGGTGCCGGAGGATGCTGCTGGTAGTACAATTGCTCAAATTTCCTTTTCTGGCGTTCACTTGTAGTACTTGTGGTGTGGTATGCGGCGGTGGCTAGTATGTGATCTAGATTCTCCCAGTCTGACGGTTGTAGTGCTGAAGCTAATCGCTTGTGAGTTCCGTATAATCTGGATTCTATCTTATGGAGATCCGTTCTGGTGTAAGCGATTCTTTCCCGTAGCAGCCTGAAAGATACGAGTAAGGTCCTACGTGCTGATGTGGAAGTGATGTGTTGCTTTACCTTGAGGAACTTTGGGATCGTCCTGTGGTCCCTGCATCGTTTCAGGAATGTCAATTGGCACAGAAGCAGACTTTTTTCTTCTTGCGCAGCTTCGAAAGTTGTCTTTCTTCGTATATTAGGTCCCCGTAGAGGTTTATTATGTAGGTGCGAAGGCTTCCACGGCCTCTGTCAATGTGGATATCTTGAGCTTCCGGAGAAGGCCGCTTCATTGTTTGGCTGGTTGCCGACTTTTCCCCCACCATGGTTTGGGCTTCCTCAGGGCACAAGTGCGCTGTTTTGTTTTGTTTTGTTTGTTTATTCTCTACCATATAAGGTACATAGATCTGGTGCCGCTACATTAGGTGGGGCTTACAGGCAAATACTTACATGTATATACAGTTTGCTTTTATACATAGTTTGGTGTAAGGTGATCTATGATCTTCTTAAAGACCCATACGGTTGCGCTCTTTAGCTTCCGAGAACAGCCTTTAAATGTGCATTGTCTTATAATGTTTTCGGTGTTAGTTCAGAGTTTTTCCAGTTTTTCTTTTCAGAGTTTTCCAGAGTTTTCACTCACTCGTACAGTCACACAGGTCGCGCGTCGCACGTTCCTTAAACACACCCACACACTATGTACACTACTATTTCACTAAAAGTTCACTATGTGCACTATATACATTCTTTTCCACGGTTTTCCTGTGCGGGTCAGGTGATGTTTTGGGTGACCTCCAGATATATGCGCTGCCTTGGGCTGGTCGGTATGGGGATGTTGAAGTGTGGCGGCGAAGCTGTTAGTACATTTTATACGTTTGTGTTTACGATGTTTCGGCTCGCCGCCACCGATATTGGAGATGATGGTGTTTGGGTGATGCTATATTTTTACCCATACCGACTTGGTTCTCTTTTCAATTGTGGTTTATCTTGTGGGCATGTTGGACTCTCCATGTATGTTTATGTTGGTTTTTAGGGACGGACGGATGATTTTTCTTAAACCTATATTTTGTATGGTTTGGAGCTTTTTGATATGGATTTTTGTAGCGTGAGCCCACGACCCGCATGCGTAGAGGACCACAGATAGTATGAACGATTTGTACAATACTAACTTGGTTTTCAGTTTTACTTCCTTGCTAAGGAAATGGGGACGCATAACTTTAATATTTGCAGAACATTGTAGGCATTATCTTGTATGTGGGCGTTCCAGAGGAGTTTTCTGTACATGGTGACGCCTAAATGGTTTACGTGCTGTCGACAGTGCAACATTTGACCAACGACCGTTAGGTCTATGGCCGGAGGGTACAGTTGGTTGGTAAATTATATCAACGGACATTTTTCGGAATGAATTTGGATTTTCCAATCATGACACCATGAGAGGACGCGGTTAGTGTACCGCTGCATTTCCAAAAGCCCGTATTTGCATTTTTGTAGTGGTTGTAGATGGCGGTGTCGTCAGCATACATAGCGACCTTGCATCTAGCGTCCACGGGGAAGTCGTTGGTACACAATTTATACAAATATGGGGACATTATTGGCCCTTGATGTACGCCAGTCTGCATAGCTTGCTCATAGGAAGAGGAACATCCCACTTGGACGCAGAAATGTCAGTTTTCCAGATAACTTTGCAGCAGCTATAGATAATTTTGGAGTCCGGGAAATTGTTAGTGCAACTTCTAAAGTAGGCCTTTCTGCCAACACCGGTCAAGAGCAGCTTCCACGTCCAAAAACAACGCCGAAGTTAAAGCCCTATTGTTAAATTGCTCAGTTATGTTGTCGGTGAGCCTTAATAACTGTAGCTCTGTGGAATGCTTCTTTCTAAAGCAGAATTATCATTTTGACAGTAGATCTATTTCCGAAATGTGGTTTTACAGCCAAGAAAGTATGAGTTTTTCTAGCATTTTACCAATCGTTGACAGAAGACTAATGGGGCGGTAATTTTGAGGCTGCCTGGCTCTCTTCCCTGGTTCTTTAAACATTATGACCTTGGCTAGTTTCCAAGTTGCTGGAAAGTAGTTTTGCTGCAAGAAAGCATTGAATATATTTTTTAGGTGCATCAGGGCTTTTCTCGGAAGTGCTTTAGTTCCTCATTAGTCACTCTGTCAAGACTTGCGGCTTTCCCGTTAGGTAGTGAACTAACGAGCTTGTAAAGTTCCTGCGGCGTAATGAGGTGAAATGGTTGCTCTCGCTTCCGCGTCCCCTATGTTTGGACCCACTCGTTTACATCCCGCCTTATGGCAGTGTTTAACGATGGGTTTTCGGTGAATACCTCAGCTTTCTCCTCTCCGGAGAAGTGCAGGCCGAGGCGAGTGTGGAGCGCCTCAGTGCTAGTGTTGTCGCTTGCTGAGGTCTTAAATGCCCGGAGTAATTTCCAAAAGAATGGACCGAATGTGTGGTACTTTTCATTTTGGTTTCCCACTGATCAATTTTGTTAGTGTGAATTTGACGCCGAGTGGTTTTACGCAGGCAGTTTGCTGCTACTTTATATTCGGCCTGGCGGATTTGCCTCCAGAGTCTCGTCAAGCGTCTTCGCCTAGCCATGAGAAGCTCCACCTTTGGGTACGTGCAGAAACTAGGTGGACTTGTGGTGTATTTGATAGCACTTTTTCTGGTCGTGTACAGTGAGGCGGTGAAGTTTACAACGGCGACATCTATTTTCGCCTCGTTACTTCTTTTTTAATTTACGTCCTCCAACGTTAAGTCATATCGGACGGTGAATGAATTGGGTGAAATGAAGCTCAAATAATTCCAGGGTCCATGGAGCTTAGAGTTACCCTACATTTGTCTTGAACGATAAGGGAAAACCCCGGATAAACCTTATCCAGATAACTCACCCTGACCGAGATTCGAACGCGGGAGCTCTTGAACGTGAGGCAGACATGCTACCATCTACGCTACCTAGGCGGGTTTAGCCTCGTTACGGTAAGACAGTTTGGGTTGTGCCATTTTGTGCATTGCAAGCGTGAAAGCATCCCAATTCGTGTCAGCGCGTTGCCTGTTTCCAGGGGTATTGGCAGAAATGGCGTCTCTTATCTCGAAATGCACAGGTATATGTTCAGAATTCAAGCTATAATACACTTTAAGATTTTGTGCAATCACCATATGTTTTGAAATAACGAAGTCCAAAATTTCATGATCCTCTCGTCCTGATCTTTTTTTTTCGTAATTTAAGTCCTCCAACGTTAAGTCATATATGACGGTGAATGGATTAGGTGAAATGATGCTCAAATGATTCCAGGGTCCATGGAGCTTAGAGTTACCCTACGTTTGTCTTGAACGATAAGGGAAAACCCCGGATAAACCTTATCCAGATAACTCACCCTGACCGAGATTCGAACGCGGGACCTCTTGAACGTGAGGCAGACATGCTACCATCTACGCTACCTAGGCGAGTTTCGCCTCGTTACGGTAAGACAGTTTGGATTGTGCCATTTTGTGCATTGCAAGCGTGAAAGCATCCCAATTCGTGTCAGCGCGGTGCCTGTTTCCAGGGGTACTGGCAGAAATGGCGTCTCTTATCTCGAAATGCACAGGTATATGTTCAGAATCCAAGCTATAATACACTTTAAGATTTTGTGCAATCACCATATGTTTTGAAATAACGAAGTCCAAAATTTTTTGATCCTATCGTCCTGATTTTTTTTTTCGTAATTTACGTCCTCCAACGTTAAGTCATATAGGACGGTGAATGGATTAGGTGAAATGATGCTCAAATGAGTCCAGGGTACATGGAGCTTAGAGTTACCCGACATTCGTCTTCAAGGACAAGGGAAAACCCCGGAAAAACTTTGTTCAGGTAACACACCCTGACCGAGATTCGAACTCGGTACCTCTTGAACTTGAGCAGACATGCTACCGTCTACGCTACCGAGGCGGGCCATCCTGATCTGTGCCAAAAGGTTGGGTCATCTGGGACGTGTACCTCGATGTCATCATTTTCTGTTATAAATTCCACCAGGAGATTTCCTGCCATGTTTGCTCTGCGTGCATTCCACCAGGGGTGCCAAGCGTTGAAATCTCCTGCGATTGTAACACGCCGCTCCATAGCGCGGATTTGTTCGATATCTGTATGTGAAGTGGTAAGTTGTGGGGGCTTGTAAAGTGCCACCAACATAACCGTCGTATTACTAATACGAGTTTTAAGTGCTGTGCACTCTAAGGTAGCTAGTGTTGGAAGTGTTACGGAAGCGTGAGCAACATGCTTTTTTAATAAAGTGGCTGTTCCTCTCCCCGGTCGGCCAAATCTGTTTGTCCGAAAGATTTGATACCTCTGTAGCTTAAACTTTAGCTCTGCTTTTAATTTTGTTTCGCAAATAAATGCGATATCAATTTTGTTGTGTTGCAGGTAACTTTGAATTTCGTGTTCTTTCCTGTGGATACCATCAGCATTCCACAGGAGGGCGTGAGTTAAAGATATACGTACCCTTACGGACGCCATTCAGTGGAAGCATGTGATGGCTTCTAATTTATCCAATGTGCCTGTGCAACTTTTTATGGTTGCAGCGAAGGGTTTTAGCTTTGGGAGGATTTTGTTGTAGGTTGAACTCTTTGATGAACTGAAAGAGTTCTTTCAGACCGCTCAGGTCGGATGAAGACACCTTAATGGGGGGAGATGCTGGACCACTAAGAACCAGACCAGCAGAAGAATTGGGTCACTCAGGTTTACCTGAGAGGGGAGTTTTCGCCACAGAACCTAGCCCCTTAGTGCGACTTCATCTGGGCGGTATAGAAGTTGTTTGTACCAAGCGTTTGTGTCAGGGCATAGGTTTCTCTGATCTGTTGGGTTAAAGCCACTCAAGTTGCTACCTCAGTATATATTCTCAAGGCCCCTTTACCTGATCTCCCCGCTTGAAGGAGGTCAGAGTGCAGGCAGCACGATCAGAGCGGGTAGGAAACTGTGTGAGGGTAGTGATTCTAGACCCATTTCTCGTTCGGAGGTTTATGATGCCATTGGGAGAACCCCTCATAGGCTGATAGATGGAATATGCTGGACCGCTTGTAGGTAGCGTAGTTGCCGTTTGCATCTGCGCGGTCCTCGTCTAGGAGAGACTGGGCTGTACCAGAGCCGGGTTGAGAATGGGGCGTGGCCGTGTCTGGGCACCAGTATTTATCCTGGTGATAGTCGACAGTTGGTAGCGGTGGCATTCGTACTTAAACGTTTCGCATCCCCTGTAGCTTGTAGGGTGCGTTTCCCCGCAGTTTCCACATGGGGTAAAACGACCTGCTTGGCCTTTTCTGGACAAGCCGACATGCGGTGGAAGCCACTGCATAGGATGCACAGGGAGGTCATCTTGCAGAATTCGAGTGTGTGTCCTAACTGCTGGTAGTTAAAACTCTGCGGATATATTGTTTTCTTTTAGGACCTCCATGGTGACCATCAAATAACATATAACACTTTCGTTTATGAAATTTTGGTTACCTGTGGTCCTGTCTAGCGAAACTTGGAAGTTGGGAAGAGGTCGCCCCTGCATCCGCAGCTGTCGTACGTGTACTCCAGTGTACCCTTTTTGTACCAGGTCCTCCTTGATATCTTCCTCCTGTATATCAATGGGTAGTCGCTTTAGCATGAAGCGAAGCGGCTGCTCGCTCCTTGGCGCAAAGCTATAATGTTGCACGCCTGCTTTGTGTAGAAGTTCCATAGTGGGAGCAGCGTCCGATTTCCTCTGGAGGAAACGCTTGATGCAGTCCCTCGTAGTCTGGAGTTTGAAAGGGTCAGCTGGTAGCGCTTTTCGGAGGAGGTGTAGTACCTTGGTCGCTGCTTTTGAGTCTGAAAATATGATTCTTGGAGGCTCTTGGGCCTCCTTTTGTCGATCTGTGGATGTGGAGGCGGCTGTAGGTGGGGGTTTGCTTTTGGTGTGGATGTTGACTGAGATGACCGTTGTAAAGTTACTGGAGTTGGTCGTGCAGGTCGTTGAGGTCGAGGAAGGGGGGAGTTAGGGTTGGGTTGTTCTGCTTCCGGCGGTGTTGTCTCCAGTTCCTCAGTCACGTCCTCCGGAGTCAGTACTTGGTATTGATTTCTGTGGTCAAGGTTGTCTGTAGATGTCTAACTTTCTTGAGTACCTGTTTCGGAGGAAGCCGGTCAGTTTCTGCGAGGCTCTCCTGTCTGCTTCTCCTTCGCAGAGGGCGCTATTTGGTAGGGGCGGGCTTCCAAACGGCACCCAGATCAACTAGCTGCCTCTTTTTCCGGACGTGATCCCTGTAGCAGTAATCACGATCGGCTGATATACGCTGAAACTTGTTAGCATCTGCATCTAGTTTGTTCAAGGGATCCGTATAATTCTGGAACTCCACTTGCAGATACGCAACTTATTTCTCCAACTGCGCGTACTGTTGTAATTCTGCAGGAACGGCATGCTCCGCTTCCACCTCCACCTGCTTGGGCTCACTAGCCAATGAGAAGTGAGGGGGCTGGACTGCACTGCCTGCTGGCGACTGTGCTGCTATAAAAGCGGCCGGTATGTGGTTCGAGACGCATCCTGCTAGCTCTAGAGGCTGTGAGACGTTTCGCAACGAACGCCACCGCCGCCAACTGGCAGCCATAGCCAGGGCAGGTCCCAGTGTACAACCAGATCCAAGGCCCATCAGTCACCCGGCCCTGGTTAGACAAGGCGTGTCCTTTGCAGGCGCCGCCGGAGGACGAACGGGACCTGTGCCACCACCAGCTGGTCCCCCTCCTAATTCCCCCCGTCCCAGGCACCTACTGGTGACCTGGGCGGACTTAAGGAGCTGCTCTCCTTAATTAAAGATCTCAACATTTCATCCATGCTAACCAAGCTTCGGCCTTTCATTGAGCAATTTAAAAGCTGCAGCAACACATGGGACAAAGCAGAAATAATAATATGCGCCATCTCTACACTACTGGAGTAAATAGCTTTACGCAGGGGAGGTATAACTTCATCTCGCGCGCTCCTGTGGAATGCCGACGTCATCTAAAGGCAGCGCTACGAACTTGAAAACTACCTGCGGCGTAACAAAATTGATATCGCATTCATTTGCGAAACTAAATTAAAGCCGGAGCACACTTTCAAGCTCCAAGGGTATAATATATTTCGGACTGACAGACTTGGCAGACAAGGGGGGAACCGCCATCTTGCTAAAAAACACAGTTGCTCATGCTCCTGTTACGCTGCCTGCTTTGGCAGCACTTTAGTGCACGGCTCTCAAAATCCGTGCGAACAACAGGACGGTGTTGCTGGTAGCGCTTTATCGGCCTCCCACCTCCCCTAACTTCATACAAGACCTCGAACAAATCCTTGCTTTAGAGGACCACATTATAATTGCAGGAGATTTCAACGCTCGACACACATGGTGGTTTTCTCGTCGAGCGAAAGCGGCTGGAAATCTCCTGGTTGAACTTATAACTGATAATGACGACCTCGAGGTACACCTGCCCCCAGAATCCACATTTTGACATAGAACAGGTCTTGATCCTGAAATTTTGGACTTCGTGCTTACAAAAAATGCGGCAATTACAAACAATCTTACTGTGTATCACAGTCTGGATTCCGACCATTTGCCTGTGCATTTAGAGCTGTGTAACCGGTCCGCGGAGGCGAGCAGAAACAAACTGGACAGCTTACACGCTCGATATGCACAGGATGGCGCTACCCGGACTGTCATACCACAACGAGGCGGACATCGACGCCGCCATTGAAAACTTCACCGCCTCGTTGCGCACGCCCAGACGAAACGCTATCACATACACCACAAGTCCACCCAGTTTTTGCACTTACCCTGAGGTGGAACGGCTCATTGTTCGACGTCGGCGTCTGACGAGACTGTGGCGGTACACCCGTCAGCCAGAGTGCAAAACGCTAGCAAAATGCCTAAGTAAAATCATTCGGCAACAAATTAAACTCAACAAAATTGAACAGTGGGAAAACAAGATGCTGAGTACCACCCATTCAGACCACAGTTTGTGGAAATTGTTAAAGGCGTTTAAAGTCTCCTCAAACGCCAAAGCCGCCACTGAGGCGCTCCAAACTCAGCTCGGCCTGCACTTCTCCTCTGAGGAGAAAGCCGAGGTTTTCGCTGACTGTCTACAGGACAGATTCAGCGAAAACGCAACGACCAACCTCGAATTAGAGAGGGAGGTTAACGCATGGGTACAAAACTGGGTGGCGCAGAAGCATGAGCAACATCTGCCCCTTACAAACCCGCAGGAGGTCTACAAGCTCTTTAGGAAATTACATAATGGGAAAGCCGCCGGCCCAGACAAAGTGACTAATGAGGAACTCAAACACCTCCCGAGAAAAGCCCTGGTGCAACTCACAAAAATATTCTACGCTTGTTTGCAGCACAACCATTTCCCCGACACTTGGAAACGAACCAAGGTGATAATGCTCCCGAAGCAGTTGAAAAGCACCAGGCAGCCCCAAAATTACCGCCCTGTTAGTCTTTTGTCTACTATTGGTAAATTGCTGGAAAAAATTATACTTTCTTGACTTCAAAAACAAGTTTCGGACCATGAACATTCAAATTCCCAGTTTGGATTTAGAAAAGGACATTCTACTAAACTCCAGTTACTCAGATTATCAGATGACGTAACCGAGCAATTTAACAATGGGGCTTCAACGTTGGCGTTATTTTTGGACGTAGAAGCTGCCTTCGACCGGTGCTGGCACAACGGCCTTATTTATAAGATGCACCGGAACTTTCCCGGCCTCCAAATTTCAACACCGATGCTGCATAGTTTCCTGAAAAATCGGCGCTTCTACGTCCAAGTGGGTGGCTCCTCCTCTACGGAGAGAGCCATGCAGGCTGGCGTACCACAAGGGGCTATCATGTCGCCTTTTTGTACATATTATTCACAAATGACTACCCTGTGGACACCAGATGCAAAGTGGCCATGTACGCTGACGACACTGGCATTTACAACCACCACAAAAATTATCGTTTCGGCCTATTAGAAATGCAGCGGTATACTGACCGCTTCCTCTCATGGCTCCATGATTGGAAAGTCAAAATTAATCCACACAAATGCCAGCTGATCCATTTTACTAAGTGGCGCCCTTTGGCTATGGACCTAACGGATGCTGGTCAACAATTGCACTGCCGTCAGCAAATTAAATACTTGGACGTGACGCTGTCACGCACCATGGACTGGTAAACCCACATTAAAGATACCGCCAACAAAGGGCGGCAGAGATTGAAGTTATGCGCCCCCATCTTCAGGAGCAAACAGCGCCAATTACGAACGAAACTTGTCCTGTACAAGTCCTTCATACTGTCGGTGGTCTTATACGCATGCACGGCCTGGGCCAATGCCTCGAACTCCACAATCAAACACCTACAAACCATCCAAAACCTATCCCTCAGGAAAATCCTATCCGTCCCTTTCCTCGCCACCAACCGCTCAATACACTCCCCTACAATACCCGAGGCCATCCTCAAACGGGCCTCCTCCACCTAGGCGCGCATCAGAACTCACAAAAACACAACCATCAACAATATTGGAAAAGGCGAGCCGCAGCATCGTAAACATGCGAGAATAAAGATATTTTAAGTGACGGCGGCTCGCCCAACCTGCGCGCCCAGCATACCCCCCAGTACTCCCCGGCGCACGGCCGCATGTCATCACGGGCAGAGGCCGCAGTCACGGCACCCTGGATACAAGCCGCTCTCCAAACTGTCGCACAGTATAACTGCAAACTGTAAACAGTGACCAGTGGGTGTGAGTGAGCGAGTGGGTGTGAGTGAGCGCGTGTGTGTGACTGCGTGAGTGTGTGTGTGTGTGTGCGCGCGCGAAATAAGCGCAGTGTACATACGTATATATCTATATTTACTTATTTATTTAAAAAACACAAAAACTATAAACAATAGATATTGAACTAGGTAACACTGTTCGCGGCGGCCGAAATAAGGCCGTCGTATGGGTGTTTAACAAACCCGCACAGCAACACAGATAAACAAAAAAATTGTAAAGTTATGTAAATTTTAAACCTGTAAGCCGGGTCTAATGTACCGGCACCAGGCAAATTGCTCTCAAAATAAAAATCAATCAATCAATCAATCTAGACATCTCTTCGAGACTCCGAGGAGAGCGGACGTGCCTTCTAGAACGTCGAGAACTACAGCCAATTGAGATCATCGGGAGTGACCTTCGGGCAGCTCTTGGCAATTGCGCTTGTTTCTTCGCGAGAAGAAGACGGACCGCACACTCCTCTTCTGCAGTCCTTCATCTGAGGGACAAGTTTAAGCCAACCCTAGTTTAAAATTTTTTTTAAATATTTTTTTAGGAGCGGCCCCACATCCGCCGCTCCCGGTGACGATCGTCCGCCTTGAATAGGCTACATCGTCTCCCCATGCACATGCTTTTAAAGCTAAACATGAAGAAACAGGTAGGTCAAGGGAGGTGCTTGTTAGTGAAGTGCATGCATTGTTAGTCGGGTTCCGCTGAGCACCCCGGTTAGTAACGGACGTTACTAACCTGTTCGCAGATGTGAGCAGGCATGGGCGGGATATTTGGCTTCTACTCATACCGGAGTCTGAGTTGAACCCAGTTAGTGGCGTTATTAGTAACCTGTAGCAGGGTAGTTAGTAGAGGAGTTAGTTTGTATGACTTACAGACTGACTGAGACGGGTAATAATTTTGCGTATGATCTCTGTAGAAAAAGGGGGGACGGACTGCATGCGGTGTGTATGGTAGTATCTTGGTGGGGGAGGGAGTGCTTGCCGGTCATGCGGCTGTAAATTATCGTGATTGGTTACCTGATGTTTGCAAGATGTTACCTGAATTAGTGGTTATGATTTGCAGTGGCTCGTGAGTGGCTATTGCTTCCGTAGTGACGGTTATGTGTGGTTTTGTGTTCCATGTGCGCGTGCCGGTGGATCCTGGCATTCTTCACTGGAGAGTGAGTAGAGTAAGTGGCTGGTGCTTCTGAAACAAGAATCGGGCGGTTTGTTTATTTTGTTAGGGAGGTTTGAAGGTGTGGAACAAGTGTACGGCTAAATCAATGGCTTGGAATGGGTTGGTGAGTGATCTGTGAAATATGTGTAGTGGTCGTCTGTGTTTAAGCTGTGCTGTTTCGTAGTTTCCTATTCATTGTACAATTAAGTTAAGGGTTCTTTGGAAGTTTGCCGTACAGGTCGGAGGCAAGCTTCTTAATGAATTCGTCGATGGTATGTGTGCGGAGCTCTTTGTCTAGCTGATCAGTAGTGGAAAACGGTGGTAGCTTGGCGACAATGAGGAGTATTCTGTTTTGGAAGGTCTGGAGGGACTTGATGTGTTTTGGAGCAGCGTAGCCCCATACCGGGGAGGCATAAGTGATGATAGGGCGAATAAGTGTTTTGTAGAGGGTGAGTCCCAGAGTTGGGCTTAGCGAGTTGTGTACATTGATGATGGGGTAAAATTGCCTGAGTTGGCCCTGGGCTCTCTTTTTGACAGCTGTTATGTGCTGTTTCCAGGTAACGCCTTGGTCCATGTGGAAGCCAAGGTAGGTTACCTGGGTGGACCAGGGAATGTTCTCATTGAGCAGTTTGAGGGGTGGAAGAGCATTGGCTGGGTATCTGTGAGTCCGGCATTTTCTGAAGATGATGGCTTGTGACTTTCGGCTGTTTACTTTCATCCGCCAGTTGCGGAGCTAAGGTTGGAGGTTAGTGAGTGCATTCTGTAATCTGGTGCAGGCTGTTTTTATTCCGAGAGCCTGTGCAACGTAGGAGGTGTCGTCGGTGTAGAGGAATAAGTGTGTGTTGGGTGCCTTGGGAATGTCATTAATGTAGAGGTTGAAGAGGGTCGGGCCGAGAAGGCTTCCCTGTGGGACTCCGGCGCGGAATATGTGAGGTGTTGACAGGGAGTTGTTGGCGATTGAGGAGAACGTGCGATTTTGTTGGTAGTTGGCGATTAGTTTGGTGATCGTGTCGGGTGTATGTAGGTCTTGTAATATGCGGAGGAGTCCGTTGTGCCAAACACGGTCGAAGGCACTCTGAAAGTCTAGTAGGACGGAGCCAATTGAGTGTTTGGTGTTGAGACCGTGGGTGATTAGTTCAGTCTTGCGTAAAAGCTGTAGCGTTGTGGAGAGGTGTGCGCGAAAGCCAAATTGCTCTGGTATGAGGACATTGTGTCTGTGGAGGAAGGCATTGAGCCTTTTGAGTATTAGTTTTTCAAGGACTTTGCTAAGTGTGTTTTGGAGGCTTATGGGGTGGTAGTTATGTGGATCGGTGTGGTTTTTATTCTTCTTAAGAAAGTGGAGGACCTTAGCATATTTCCAGGCATCGGGGAAATGTCCGCGATCAAGGTAGAAGTTGTAGATTTGTGTAATCCGGTCGAGAGCCTTAGGGGATAGGTTCCTTAGGACAATGTTCGGGATGTCATCAGGTTCTGGGGCCTTGTGGTTGGGCAGGTGCCGGATGATCCACTTGACTTCCAAGGAGCAGGTTTTGCGCATTTTACTGTGTGTTGGTGCAAGGTGTATTTGGCTGGTAAGGGCATCCGTTTCGCGGGGAACTGGGGATCCGCTGGGTCGCCAATGGGCGTTAGGGTGCTTTGGAGGGCATCTGCCAGGTGTTCTGCTTTTTCCAGGTCTGTGGTTGCAGTGTGTTGGAGGTTTCGGAGTGGTGGTATTGGCGCATGCTCCCGGGTTAGGTATTTGGAGATGCGCCAAACGGATGGTGTTTGGAGTCAAGGTACTCCAGTGTTTGTTGCCATTGTGTGTGGATATAATCTCTGGTGTGTTGGCGTACAGAGGCCTGTAGGTTCTGTGGCACTTCACGGTCAGCTGGTTGCCTAGTGTGCTGCTACTTCCGGCGTGCTTTGTTGCGAGCTGTATTTAATGACTTTATGTGTGGGGGAGTGAGTTCAGTTTATTTTGGATGTACTTCATGGGGACTGCAGTGGAGATGGCATACTGTATGTTCGTGGTGAGTTCTGTGACTGCTAGATTGAGGTCGATGGTGGTGTTGAGGGGAGTGAGTTGAACTACGGAGTCAAGATGTCGCGGAAGACTGACCAATTGGCTTTGTTGAAGTTCCGTCTGAGTTGTGGGGGTTGTGGTGCTAGTGAGCCCTGCGTCGTGATTAGGACTGGTAGATGGTCTGAGGAGAGGTCGTTAATTGTATTGAGGGTGATTCGTTGGGCTAGGCCCCTGGTTATAACTATGTCCAATACGTCAGGGGGGGTGTCTCCGGTTATTGGAGATAAATGTGGGGCCATCGGGGGGGAGAATGATGTACGTAGAGGCGTTTCGTGGCGTAGTAGGATTCGTCCGGCTTGGCTGTTGTTGCGGCAGTTCCAGAGCTGATGCTTGGCATTTAGATTGCCAGCAATTATTATTTCTCGGTTAATGGAAAGGAGGGCATCCAGGTCATTAGTGTCTAGTGTGCCAGGTGGGTTGTGTGTGGAGATGATTAACAGGCGTGATTGGTTCATGGTAACATAGACTTTAGTGGCCTCAAGTCTTGTGAGTGTGGGTAGTGCTGCAATTTCGTGTTTAATGGTTGTTTTGATGATAACTGCGGTGCCTACTCCCTGTCTGTCGCGGTCGTGGCGATACACTTTGTAGCCTGGTATGTTAAGGCGGGTTGTCGTGGCAAGTTTGGTCTCTTGAATTAGCATGATATCTATGTCATGTGTAACTGCAAAGTCGATGAGTTCGGGTTTCCGTCCGTAAAATCCGTTGGCTTTCCACGTCAGTGCTTTGCATTGGGTTGGATCCATTATGCGTCAATTAAGTTGCTGTCCGGGTTAACAAAAAGTGCGGTGAGATGGGTGTATACTCGTAGGATCTCCCGAGAGTTGTTTAGTTCAGTCAGGAGTCGCGTGAATATGTTCATGAGGTCCTGACGCGCTTGTGTCCACGTCATTCTGTTCGTCTGGGTAGCGGAGTTGTGGTGGGCCTGATGTTGTTGGCTTGTATGGCTTGTCTGTGGTTGGGGTATCAGGGGATGGGGCGCGAGAGTCTGTAGAGGCTATAGGGTTCTGTTTGTTCCAGTGGCGGATGGGATGGGAGGTTCTGAGTTTGGGAGCGATTGGTTGGGAAGCGGTGGGCTTGTTGAACTTGAGTATGTGGGGAGCTTGGTGCGAGGTGCAGAGGCATAGTGGTAGGGTTTCCTGCGAGACTTGTGTGGGCCCTCGGGGGGGCAGTGTCCACACGAGCTCGCAGTGGTCGCCCCTGCTCTATAGGCCTCTCAGAGGTACGCTACTGCACTGGGACGGTGCGGGTGCCTGCATCGTTGATGCCTGTACTGTCCTGTTGTCGGGCCTGCCTAGCGGCCGATCCGTCGCGAAGCCGAGACAGTTGCCGCTTATACTCCGGGCAGTATTTCCAACGGGCTCTTTGGCCTGTCTGCCCACACAGCGCGCATTCTCTGTTTTCGGGCGCCACGTTGCCTACTGTGAGAAAATGGAAGCCATTAAAGGTAGCGGGCGCTCTGGAGACCAAAGCCATCCAGTCCCTAGTGACTGGGTAAGGCGCACTCTGAGCTCTGAACTGTTTAGCACCTGCTACCTGCACGTAAGTACACCCGTAGGCGGGATGATTTGCACTGGACCTACGAGTGCAGGGCTTTTTGTGTACCTTCCCGAAACAACCATCATTGCACAAGTCACACCCTTTCCCTCCACCACCTCGGCGCAAATAGGATCTGCTATACCATCAACGGCCCAAACGGGTCTGAGGAACCAGCTGCTACGGCTATCCCAGGCCCCTCTACTGCGGGTAAAAGGAAGAGGAAGCCTCGTCAACAACGCCGCGGTGGAGAGGGCAAGGTTGTCCTCCTAGAGAATCCCTCTGACGAGGGCGTCTCACGGGAAGCCATTTCTCGTTTAGGCGAAATTCAGGAGTCTGACTCCGATGATAAGTGCGCTAGTTTGCGCAACTGCATTTCTCCTAGGAGTGGAAGGACATCCCTGTACCCGTACAGCTCCTTTTACTCCTCGGTGGCTGAGGAAGGCCAGGAGTTCATCTCCTCGGGCCTCTCATCGGGTGGCGAGGAGGGCGAGGTGTTCCGTGAGGTAAAGTCACGGAGAACAAAGACAGCAGCAAGACTGGCCGCAGAGGGCGTGCCCTCTGGCCAGTCTTTCCGTCAACCAGTTTCCACCTCCAGCAAAAGCCAGACTGGAAGACAGAGGCGGTACATTCCACCGATTATCGTGGAGAACTTCTCGGGGGCGGTCGGCTTCCTTAAGGACATTATGCCAACCCTCGAGAACAACTGCACGATTTGGAGGATCAAGAGACTGTCTTCCACGCGAAAAAAGAGGGGGGCTACACCAAAATACTCCTGCAGTTCATGCAGAGGTAAATCCACCACTTTATCTTTGGTCTGACTAAGACCCGCGAAGTACTTCGAGTCATCTGATGGTTACCTGCGGACAATTCCGTGGATGACATAAGGGCAGACCTCACCGCCAGGGCATCCCCCAGGGTGGTAAAACAGCTCACCCGGCCTGCCCCTGATCGCCGGGGAACTAAAACACCCCTTCCCCTGTTCCTAGTACTGGTGGAGCAGGTAAACGAACCCGAGGCTAGGCTACATGATGTCCGCACCATTTGCTATCTCCGGGTTACGATGGAATCTGCCAAAGGTTCTGGCAGGCCTCCTCATTTCTACAAATGTCTGGGGTTTAAACACCCCAGCTTCTTCTGCTATCGTAATCCTGGCTGCCTAAGGTGCGGTGGCACCCAACAGAGAGAGGACTGCCCCCGTGCCATCACGGAAGTTCCGACCTGCGCCAACTGCAAAGGGGAGCACATAAGGTTGCCCTTCTAGGAAGGCCGTTATTGCCTCTTGGAGAGCAGCTCCATAGCCAGTAACACATAACGCCCGTTCTGAGCACCAAGTGGAGAGGGCGATCTCTTCCATAGCATCAGGGCATCAAGCGCCAAACTCCAGCCGTGCACCATCCCTTGCTGAAGTGGCGCGTAAACCAGCCAGTAACTCTTCTTCTTGGAGAGGAAAACACAAAAATATGGTGTGACGCAACCCAGCACAGCTTTAGCCCCACCCAGCACCACTTTCCGAAGGGAAGAGAAACGTAGGGCTGCCAGAAGTGTGGTCTCGGACTCCGAGGCTGAGAGCGGGTCTGGTGATCCCAAGCCTGCTCGTCAGCTAAGGGACGAGGGGCCAATGGTAGGCCAGCCCCCCTGCGCTCCTGACCTTCGAAACCCAAAAACCCCAACCGACCCCAATTTCCCTTGCAACACCCTCCACCACAGCACAGTCGGAGTTGCTGACATTGCTGTACCAGTTGTTACAGACCCACGGTAAGCGTCTCTGTGAACTGTTGTTGCGGTTCACCTCACCACCTGATCCCGTAGCCCACATGGTGACAGCCATGGAGGGGCTCACTCTTCTGACCTCTTTCATCCAGCCGCTGAAGATTGGCGGTACGTACTAGGTCCAGTACCTCGTTCAGGTTCGCGTTCTGGAACGTGGCGGGATTGGTGGGTCAACGGGCTGAGCTCCTACATTTTGCAGGATCCAAAGTTTTGGACCTCTTCTTGGTGCCTGAAACACATCTCCGTCCCAGTATACCATTCCATCTCTCGGACTACCATTGTCTCCGAACAGATCGTGTAGGACGCCGAGGAGGGGGCACGGCGATCTTGGTGAATAGAAGTGTGGATCTAAAGAGCTGTCCAGCTTCCACCACTCCCTAAATACCTCAAGAAGTAAGTAAATACGTCGCAAAAGCCCTCAAAAAACGTCTCCAGATCCACTAAATTACAACAAAAGGACAGTAAATACCTCTCAAAAGCCTCTAAATGCGCCTCAATAGTAACTAGATATACCAAAAAGCCTTTAAATACGTCTCAAAAGCCACTAAATTGTACAAGAAAGCCGGGAAATAGATTCCAATTGCCCCTAAATACACCAAAAATGTCCCAAATGCACTACAAGAAGCCTCGAGATACAGCAAAATGGGCCTAAATGCAGCCCCAAGAAGCCCTGAATATTTCAAAAAACAAGGAAATACGTCTTAAAAGCAGCGAAAGACGTCTCCAAAAGCACTCAATGACACAAAAGCCAGTAAATACTTTGCAGAGATTCTACATGCGCCTCAAAAACGTCTAGATTTTACAAAAAAAGCCAGTAAATTCGTTCCAAATGTTCCTAAATACACCAAAAATATCCCAAGTGCAGCCTAAGAAGCCTCCAAATATAACAATAAGGGCCTAAATGCACCCCTAGAAACCCTAAATACATCCCACGAAACTCTATATTAATACATAAAGTAACTAATGCATCCCTTAGGACACTAAATACGCCTCAGAAGCCTCTAAATATATAAAAAAAACTAGTAAATTCGTCTCAAAATCGTCTATATACGTCTCCAAAAACTCCAAATTCCCCCAAAGAGCCAGTAAACTACTCGCAAAAGCCTCTAAGTATGCCCTAATATCGTTAAGTACGCCAAAGAGAGTCTAAATACGCCACATAGGCCCCTATATACACCAAGAACGCCTCTAAATATGCATCAAAAGCTCCTAATTACACAAGAAATCCAGTAAATATATCGTAAAATCCTCTAGGTATGCCCCAAAAACCTTAAATACGCCAAAGAGAGTCCAAATACGCCACATAAGCCCCTCCATACACCAAGAACGCCTCTAAATACCCCTCAAAAGCTTCTAAGTACACCGAAAAGCCGGCAAATATCTCGCTAAAGCCTCTAGGTATGCCCCAAAAGATCTTGAATAAGCCAAAGAGAGCCTAAATACGCCCCATAAGCCCTTACATACACCAAGAACGCCTCTAAATACGCTTCAAAAGCTTCTGTATATGTCAAAAACTCCATTAAATAGGTCCCGAAGGCCTTTACATACCGTTCAACAGGCTCCCAGATACATCCTAAAGCCTCTAAATACCTATTTAAGCCGCTAAATACAGCAAAAAGACGCTAAATACACCTCTAAAGCTTCTAAATACATAATACAAGCAGAAAATTCGCCACAAAATTTCCTGAATCAACTAAAAAGACCCAAAATACACCCCAAGAAGCCTTAAATACATTCAAAACGCAGCTAAATACGCCGCATAAGGCTGTAAATACAACAAAAATATCTTAAATATACCACAAGAAGCCCCACATAAAGCAAAAGAACCTGCAAATACATACCGAAAGCCAGTAAAGATGTCTCAAAAGCCATTAAATGCATAAAAAAGTAGGTTTATACGGCCCAAAAGGCTCTAAATACGTCTACAAAACCTCTAAATTCGACAAAAAGCCAGTACGTACGTCCAAAAGCCATTAAATATGCCCAAAAGCTTCTTAATATACCAAAAAGCTAGAAAATACGTCTCAAAAGCATCTAAATAGGTCTCCAAAGCACTAAATTACACCAAAGAGCCACTAAGTACATCGCAAAAGCTTTTAAGTACGCCCCAAAAGCTCCTAGATACACCATAAAGATTCCAAATACCCCTTAAAGGTATCCAGCTTACACAAAAATACCCTACAAGTGCTCCTAAATACACCAACGGTATCCCAAACACACCACAAGAAGCCTCCAAATACAGCAAAAAGGGCTAATACATCCCAAAGAAACCGGAAATACCTCAAGGAGTAAGCAAATACGCCCCGAAAACCTCTAAATACGTCTCCAAAATCACTAAATTAGGACTAAAAAGCCGGTAAATACGTCCCAAAAACCTTTAAATACGTCTCCAAAACCACTAAATTACAACAAAGGCCAGTAAATACCTCGCAAAAACCTCTAAATACCTCGCAAAGGCCTCTAAATACACCAAAAAAGGTTTAACTTAGAAGCCTGAGATATGAAATTCATGTGAATTTGTCAATTAGAAGAACAAAGAGAGACATTCATGTGAAAGTTTAATTTAGAAGCCTGAGGTGAGAACTTCATGTGAAAGTTTAACTTAGAAGCCTGAGGTGAGAAATTCATGTGAAGGTTTACCTTAGAAGCCTCAGGTGAGAAATTCTTGCGAGAGTTTTACTTGAAAGCCTGAGGTGAGAAATTCATGTGAGAGTGTCAGTTAGAAGAACAGGGGAAAATTCATGTGAAAGTTTAATTTAGAAGCCTCATGTGACAAAATTCATGTGAGAGTGTCAGTTAGAAGAACAGGGGGAAATTCATGTGAATGTTTAACTTAGAAGACTTAGGTGAGAGATCCATCTGAAAGTGTCAATTAGAATAACGAGGTGACAAATTCATATGAATGTTTCAGTTAGAAGACTGAGTTCAGATATTCACGTGAGAGTAATTTAGAGGAACAAAGGGAAAGTGGTTTGGAAAACGTTTGTTAAAAATTTGAACTAAAATACTTGTAAGCTATCTCAAAAGCTCGTAAATGACATGCTGTTTAAACTAATTATTGATCTAATTCATGATAATGTTACTAAATGTTATTGTACATTTCCGTCGACTGGCATAAGCCGAAATAGCAAACTGCACGCTCAGATATCCACGCAACGGAGTAGGACTATTTGCAATTTTGCGGTTTTTTTTCTGTAACCCGGAAGTCTGACTGTTTTAAATGGCTGGAATGCTCACATAAGGATTCTGCTTTCCTCTATAACAGCAAACGTACGAGTTAAAAGCAAAGACCACAAATATTGCAGAAATTTATCCAATTACAATATAGGAAACTGCCCACTTTTCACCCTCACATCACTTCGTCGTCACGTTCTGCTCTTTTGCGTTTTATTTCCCCGTATTTCTTTGTTCCAGCATTTTTCCAGCCAATCAGAAACGCTTTCATTTACACCGATCAAACCTCTGCCTTTACCCCTCTCGACCAATCAAAAACATGCTTATTTTAACCAATGAAAATCTTACACGTCACTTCCTGCCTTTTTCTATTAATGCTTTCAAGTGATTTTTTTCCTTTTGATCCTTGGACGCCAAACTAGACACTTGCCGGTCTCCATTCCTTCTTCTAAAGTCACATGAAATTTATTCTAGTATATTCTGAATAACAAACGACAACCCCTTTTACACCATTTCCAACGTATTAAAACCCCACCACCCGCCAAGCTGATCAGTTCAGCAACGTCTTCGGGGGATGAAACAACTCAAGAGGGTGCACGAGGGTGCGTGGGGGTGCGTCGGTGGATGCAGGAAGTCCAGAGGTTAACTCGGGTTGCGCGAGGTGGGTGGGGGTGCGTCGGGTTGATACAGCCAGTCAAGAGGGTACGTCGGGTTGCGCGGGGTGGATGGGAATGCATCGGGGGTTGCAGGAAGTCCATAGGGTGAGCGGGCGGATGGGGTGCGTCGAGGGATTAAAGAATTCCAGAGGGTGCGTTCCGGTTGCGTGAGGTGCGTCGGTGGATGCAGGATTTCCTGAGGGTGCGCCGGGTTGCGTGGGGTGGATGGGGGTGCATGGGGGTTCCTGAGGGTGGGTTGCAGATTCAGACTGTGCAGAGGGTGTGTCGGGTTGCGCCGGATGGTTGGGGGTGCCTAGGCGTACGTCGGGGGATGCAGGAGGTCCAGAGTATGCGTGGAGTAGCGTGGGTTGGATGGGGGTTGCGCGGGGGTGCCTGTGGGAGGCAGAGTCAAGAGGGTGTGCGGGGGACGCAAAGAGTCCAGGGGTTGCCTAGGGTTGCACGAGATTGATAGGGGTGCGTAGGTGGTGCGTAGAGTTACGTCGGTGGGGCGTTGGGATGCGTCGGGGGATGCAGGCAGTCAAGAGGGTGGATGGCTGTGCCTCGGGTGCACGGGGGTGCGTCGAGGGGTGGGTGGCAGATGCAGAGTCAAGACGATGCAAAACATCTCCTACACCAAAACCGGAAATCGTCCCAATGCGCCTCTAAAGCTTGTGCGTCACTTTTTTCAAGGTCAAATGGCATGAACTTTAAAGTCAAACCACCGGATCCATGTGTTATCTACTGTTAGGTTATTACACAAATAAAAATATTTGTTAATTAATGTCCATTTATCTTAAGAAGTTGATGTAAACACTTCTTTCTTATTTTAAAAGGAAGGAAGAAGAATTAACATCAACTTCTTAAAATAAGTGGACATTAATTAACAAATATTTTTATTTGTGTAATATTTATTACTCCACTGTAACTAGCTTCATTTTCTGGATAATCAGTAGGTTGAGTAAGTTTAGCGACTCTTCTTTAGAACATGTGCTGTACAGTCCGACCGCTCTATCTCCGGCTATGACGTTTAGTGACTGCAGGAGGTGGAGGGGGATGGTTAATAGTACCAACATATAATAATGAGCAATTGAAGACATGCCGTCAGAATTATCTTTATAAAGAGAGTACAGGACTATAGTAGCTTCAAAACATTGAATTCCAACTAGTAATTTCTGTATCATGCAAGATATTTTTTACAACATCACTCTATTGGAATATTTCGTTCACACCATTCACGCACACCAACTGCATCTGTTGGTGGTACTGGCAGTCTGTAATCTGGTGTCGTGGTCAAGAAGTTAAAACTGTCTGCTAGCGCCAAACAGCGTTGTCGCTGCTAGGCGTTGCTTGCAAATCCAGCACCGTGTTGCCACTGTAATTTTGTGTGGACCACGTGGCTTTTAGTTGCTTTTGGATCCCGCGCTGGTGGTTTGTTTAATTTTTAGTGTGTGCGTGAATTCCGATTTCTAGCGTCTGTAAGTCTTATTATTATCGTTATTATAGTAATATGGCTACTGGTTCGTCAGAATTCAAGAAAAAAATCGGCTCTTATAAGAGCCAAAGCCGTGAATTTATATTCAGGTTACCTGAGTACTTCGAGAAGGAGCGGGACAATGGTGTTACCAAGGTGCTGAACAGAGTTTGTGACGTCTTGATGGTGGGAAGAATGTGACCAAGGAAAAGTGCCAGCTGATTTAAGTTCGCCGTCTGCAGTTCTGCGTACACCGGGAAAGCAAAGGTAACGAGGCAGCCTTAAAGTTTCACTTGATGCTTTACAAAAGGATGCCCTAAGGTGACATGTATATCCATATTATATGAGAAAGGAATTTCCCACATGTGCGAAGTAGCTTTTTTTATTTCTTTTTTTCAGTAAATGGTATATTGTCTCCATATGCAACTATTCTGGGATCATGTATATACACAATGTACACGTACATTTACGAAGCTACGATTTGCAAATGCGTGATATATTTAAAGTACAGATGTTCCTCTGCTTGAAATTCCAGCTAAAGAACTGGCAACAACGCGCTTCCCCCTCTCGAGAACTGTCAGAGCCGGAGATAGAGCGGCTGGACTGTGGTAAATTTTGTCTCAGTCTAACATAGTGGCACGCACGAGGGCTGACGGAATCTGTCGAAGTGGCATACGCTGACGTCAGAAGTGGTATGCGCCGACATCAGCAGCAGTCAATTTTCAACACTGCCAACATTGATCCAACAACTACACTACTTTTTTTGCAATACTGGGTCTTCTCTTATGTACGTCGATGTGACTCAACGCTAGAGGATGTAAATCAGAAAGAAAGGGTAAAAAAATCTGTAGTCTATGAACGTTTAAACAAGACCAAGTATTTTTTATGCATGTAGGACGGCATCGCACTTCCAGCAAAACATTCTAGTTTTTAACAAATTTCGTCACAAAGAAATTGCGTACTTTGTAATGAAAACCTTACATTTTGCTATTCATTTCCTCGCGTCTAATGTCTTTAACGTCTGATTAGCATTTTCATAATTTAAGTCGTCTTTCTTACACATTTACTTCAGGGTTAAGTATTAAACTTTGACGCTTGTCACTAATAATTTGTATACCTTGTAGTTATATGGTATTCGCATTACAACAGGTGAAAGTTATAGTGCTTAATCCAAAATGGGGTTAGAAAACGGAAAACTGTTGAAATTGCGAGCTTTTGTGACCCAAATCTCTGCTCAAATAAATTATCCGCAGAACGTCTATTTCATTATTTAAATGTTTCTTATTACTGCTGGATACTGTACGCGCATTTCCTTCACTAACTCAAGAGAAAATGTAAGAACAAAACATTTAAAAGTCTCAAATTTCTAACCTGAATATGTGAGTCTTCATCCGACACTTTTTGGAGTGAGATTTGATGGCAGCTGAAACAGGTTCTCGAAAATTTCTACCTCCTTCACAGTTTTCATAACTCTTAACGCTTTCTCTCCAGGTGTGGAGCTTTTTGCATCTTCCTGTGGCATTACGCATAGCTGGAGCTTTAAACATTGAGATATCTTTCGTAAACCACCACTACAAACTACTTCGAGCAAACCATTGGGGCATGCACTCCCGACTCATGCTTAAATTAATACCACCTTTAATACACTCCCGCCTTGGGTATGGATTATTAATGGCACCAGCACCAACCGACGGTGTGCGTCGACGACTGGAGTCCTTCTTCTACCAATTGAATAATATAGTTTTCAGTATTCCAGGACGACCAGCGAAACTCCTCACTTCCAAACATTTCCCAACATATGACATACAAGAAAGGTCGCGGAGAAACGAATGTCGCTTTACAGCAGATCTGCTTACACACACGCAGAATATATTGCTCCCCAAACTGACTCGACTAACAGAACTAATGAGACAGGAACGGGAAGAGGATGAACATCTTCACCGTCCACTGACTCGTTGTATAGTGGCATTTCAAACTCATACATACATCTACAGGACACCGACGTGGCCCATATACTTACTACATAAGCCACCATACGAACTGCCACCCAACATTAAAGTAGACACGCAATATTTTAAGAAAATAACGATAGATTACGAACAGGCAAGGCGAGAATTTATATCACCAGTTTTAGCTACCAGGCGTACACAGTCACCAGTTATCATATTTACAGACGGATCAAAAACGACAACAGGTAGAAGTGCAGGCATCTATATATGGAATTCAGGACACAAAATGACATGGCGACTGCATACGGATACATCGATACATGCGGCAGAAACCATAGCTGTATACCGGGCACTGAAATATGTGCAAAGTCACGGATCAACAAAAGTATTTATACACCCCGACTCCCTTAGCTTGCTAACGGCACCACAACGACCAGTGAAAGGGGTAAAACGACCCATATATGAGATAATTATACGAAACCTTTTAGAAATTTTACCGCCGACGACAGAGATCGAACTTATATGGATCCCGAGCCATGTAGGAATTCTTGGAAACGAGAGAGTGGATGAGGCAGTGCGGGAAGCCACTATCAATAAACAGGTATCAAACGAATACCTCATACCACCAACAGACATAGCGAGGAATATGACACACAATAACGCAAATAACCTGCTCAGCCGGACAGGGTAGTAACGCCTTGAGTACTTTCATTAACACGCCGTATTTAACAAGGAAAGCGTTATCTATATTTCAGAATACTATTTCAAGTGGCATTAACACCGGTGTACCTCCTACGGATAGGGCGACGAGATAACGACCTAGGTGAATGTGGAAGAAGAGGTGATATTAATCACCTCTTCTTCGCCTGCCCAGTAAGACGTGCCGACACCTTGAAATTACTGCATGACATGATAACACTGCCTTTATGTATTTACACCACGGAAATCAGAGTTTCCTGGATTAAACGTTATATTCAGACGCAGTAGCAGTCTCAATTGGTTGGCAGTAGTGTCTTAAAAATAACCTGACAACAACAACAAACATTTAGGTTAACTTAGCCAAAACTTGCACCGATGACGTCACTAAATAATTCATTCTCCAATCTACAACTACTCGTACCAACACTTGGGAAAAGCTTGTTTTTTTAACATTCACTGCCACCTATATTCTATACCAGAGAAACTGGTCATCGAACCTATAATTTGCGTACTGTTTTGTTGGCTAGCTTGATCTAATTGTTTCTATTTTTCTGCGCAGGAAATTTAAGTCAATTAGGCTGAAGAAAAGATATAAAAATATTACAAGATGCCGTGCAGAATTTGTTTAACCCATATTTCTCCATTAGTAGGCATATTTTCAGAATATGGGGTGAACAACCAAATTGCTGATAAAATTAGAATGTGCTTACAACTTCCCGTAGGTACCTACCTAATGTTATAAACATATACAACAAATGTCGAACTTAAGGTGTTTATACTCTTTTTTATTTACAGATTCAAAAGGAAGACTGTTTCCCAGACGAAATTTGCTTTAAATGTTTCGTGAGTGTGAATGAATTCTTCTCATTCTGGAGAACGGCTAGAGGATCTCACAATCTACTACAAAGTCTCCAGAAAGATGTAGCATTTAAGGTTTGTATATTTATAAGTTTTTAACAAATGAGAAAACAAAGAACACAATGTGCATATTTTACGTGAATTTACTGCACTTCAGTATTTTGATGAGATTCCGGACAGTGGCACAGATGGTCTCTATCCATATCTTCAAGATCACAGAAAGGACATATACATATATAGTTAAAATATTATAGCCAAGGCTGGCTTTATAACTGAATTAATAGAGCACCGGCTTGCTGTGCATGGGCTCTTGGCATTGATTCCTGAATTAGGGTCACAGCTTTCCTACAACCAGTATTATTTCAAATCCTCCCCAAGAGTTTGGAAGGATGAACCAGGGGTGAACGTATGTTTCTGTATGTACTACTGCATAAAACCTAAAGAGCAACAAAAATCCACTGATAACTATGTACATGTTAACACCATTACCTATAAGTATTTTCCATTAATTTGCAAAACATCCATAATAATGAATGTAACAATACTGCTGTGTTACTTCCACAGCAAATCATATATATTTGCAGTAGTATATAATATGTATATTTACAATTTTATTTTGCTTATAGTATAGTATCGTAATAGCGCAACATACTTAATACAACCGAACATTTAAACTTAAACGCAGTTTTGTTCATAGAAATCTACCAGCCGGAGCCGTGATGCTTCTGAAAATAAAGAACGTTCAACATCACCTGACATGGATATGATTGATATAGAAGCAGCCACAGGAGACAGGTAGTGCATATCTTAGCTTTATATGCATTAATCTATTCATAAAAGTAGATACTGTCACCAACAATATGATCATTAATTTTTGTTATTTTATTCAGGCATTACCATTAGATTTCCCTTTCCTCTAAAATCTGTATTAGTTACTTTTTTCGTGTAGCACTGAATTTTCTTTAGTCATGTTAAAATAAAAATATCATAAAATGCTCTTTGAACTCTTAATTTTTAAACTAAAATGTGATTCATTCCACGAATTTAAAAATATGCCTGTTCATGTACCTGCTTACTTTTGCACATAAATTAGATTATTAAGTATGATTAGATTATTAGATATGTTGTTCACAATGAGTGCAGATTTTGACTAAAATATTGCTTATATGAGATATATACTCAACAAATTATACGAGGATTATCATGGCAAAACAAGAAAGCTTCAAACATTTTAAATTCAGGTGCTCTGTGAACCTCTAGGAGACTATGACTACGCCACTGAAGATGTCTGCTGCCGTTGTGGACGAAACGTCTGGAAATTCAAACTCCGGTAGACCACGCCATAACAGCCCGGAAATAGCTTCCAATTATAATTTTCCGTTGTTTAAAACAATTAGAAACGTCTGCGGCAAAATGGAGGAGATAAATGCTGTTTGATTTATGTGGCCTGTCCATCCACAGAATTACATTTTGAAATGAGTTAGTCACTTCACTAACATTCAGCTTGTTTTCTTCTGCCTCCATGTTATTTTTATCACTATCATCTTCACCGTCATCTTGTTACCACTCTTGTTGTGGACAGCTTTAAGCAAATTGTACCATCAGCTTCATATGCTACTCAGATAACATGCTTTTCAGTAGAGCGGTACAGTACTTGCAAAAACATGTCCACACAATAAAATTTTTTAAACCACTTGTCAAAATATAAAAACACTTTAGCTCCACTTACATTTAAAATTAGGACGTATTTCAAGGACCACGCGCCCCCATCATCAGCTGATGTTTGACTTGTTCTTCTAGTGAAACATCAGCTGATCATGGGGACGCGTGGTCCTTGAAATATATCCTAATTTTAAATGTAAGTGGAGCTAAAGTGTTTTTATAGTTCGACAAGTGGTCTAAAAAGATTTTATTTATAAAGCTCCACTGTTTATAAATACTTCTATTTATAGTTTTAATGTCCACACAGCTTATCTGGCTGAACTAGTTATGCAAATCTGTTCATATTAATGTAGCCATGATTGCAGATGTTGCAGATGAATTTACTTTAGTTGTTCAATACCAGATAGACTGTCTTCTTCACCGGGGACGTTTAGAACAAATGCTGTGCTTTTCTATAGGCATTTTCTGTTTTTGATAGGGTTAACATGAAAAATTTAATGCAATGGCCAGGATTTGAGCCACAGATCTCCTGGTTTCCTTCCAGTCGCTCTTACCCATTGAACTACCATGGCCTAGGTGCAATCCTGACCTTTTTTTTTATTTACGTCCGCCCCAACATTAAGTTATATCGGACGGTGATGAATTGGGTGAAATGATGCTCAAATGAGTACAGGGTCCATGGAGCTTAGAGTTACCCGTCATTCGTCTTGAAGGATAAGGGAAAGCTCCGGATAAAACCTTATCTAGGTAACTCACCCAGACCGAGATTCGAACTCGGCACCTCTTGAACGTGAGGCAGACATGCTACCATCTACGCTACCGAGGTGAGCGATCCTGACCTTAAATTCTCCAATGGACTCATATATATTTCCCGGTGAACCACTGGAGGCTCTCGTATCTGAGATATACTGTTTGTGGTGAGTTACTGTCCTAAGTACTTAAATTCAAGGCTTCATCATTAAACTCTTATTATCTAGGTTAATTGATGGAAATTAATCATTTCTACACACCAGTCCTATATAGGATAAGGTTTCTGATAGAATCAACATTAATATACCATTATTAATTATTATGATATATTATGTATGAGTCAATTGGAGAATTTAATGTAAGGACAGCACGTTGGCTATGGCAGCTCAATGGGTAGAAGCGACTGGCCGGAAACCAGGAGATCCGTGATTCAAATCCCGGCCATGGCACTGAATTTTTCATGCTGACTCTATCTATTGAATACCTTAGCCTATATATGGCTAGTGTGAAGAAATGATTAATTTCCATCAAGTAACTTTAATTTGCCGGTTATTTTAGTATTTTCTCATTTGAAAACCGGTTCCCTCACCATTCTGTTTAAGGACAAATTACTGCCTTGAATGTCAATGCTTTCTCTTAAAATAATAAATATTTTAGCTACTGTGGGAGCAACTTTATCCTGGACATAAACATTTTGAATCGTTCTTCTAATGAACATTTATCAAAGTCATCTAGCTCTATTACTCATTTTAGAACTCTATGCTGTTTACCTGGAGTTCCAAAGATATGCTCTGATTTGTTTTGTTTGTGTTCTTTAAGAATTATTTTTACTGGTCTTTCTGACACTCCTCTGTCATTTGATATGCAATTTAACTTTTAGAATGTTTTTGAAGAAAAGTATTCTGATGTGAACAGTTCTTTGCTTTTAGTTTCTTTCTTTGCATATGTTCATACATTTGAAACATTTTCTTTACTCTGAAGTGCGTTTTGGATCCTAATTACAAAGTCCACTGATGGCTTACTTAATTTATGCAATTATCAAATTCTGACAAACTTGTTGAAATCTCTTTTATTGCAAAACTCTAATCATGTCTTCAATAGCATGCTGCACCAAAAAAGCAAGCACTGTGCCTAAGATGGAGACTACATCATTATATTCTCCTTTCCTATTCATGTGCAGTGCATGATTTAATTCAGCGGCATTATATGAGCTGATGAAACAGATAAGGCCAAGATCAGTGATATGATTCATTACTTTCCTGGAATGCAGTCGCCAGTGTCAACAAACAGGGGTAGTGATGAACATTATTATTTTAATTTTAGAATAAAATAAAAACAAATTAACTACAATATTTTGTTAACCAAGGCATACTTTCCCCTGCATTAAACCTGAATCTGCAGTATTTCAGACCATGCTATTTTGGGCTTCTACTGTATCTAATGTGAAACAAACAATAGTCATCAGAACAAGAAATAAGCAATATAATGTTTGTGGGTAACCACATGTTAGTGTAATTTTTTTATTTCAACCTTTTTTATTAAAGTAGAAATATACAGTTGAAGCAAATTCCAAATATGGCAAGGCCTGCTTTCCCCAATCATGCCTTTGATTGGAGAAAGGCGTCTTTGTTTACATACACATATCATCTTAAATGTAGATTCAAAGGAAATAATAAGAAAAGGATTGTCATGTTTATAGTTATCTTCATTTAATTGAATTAGAAATGGTATTGCTTGAAACTATTGTAAGTTTGTCTGGTTTTTAAAATGTTACTTCTCTAATTTTCACTGTTATTTAATAACGTAAATCTATTTTCCTGAGGCTCCAATTAGCTTATATTGTCACTTCAATGATATGACCCAGTTCCACTGTTCACTATAAATTTTACTTTTGTTTTCACATTCAATTCACTTTCAATGTGATATAGTAACATAAGAAAATATACTTGAAATAGTCTCAACTTATGGGTGGTTCATCTGCTATATAATCCAATATAAAACATCTCTGCTCCTTTGCAGTAACAGTAGCCACCTGCACATCACTGAAGTCATCACTAGCTCATTCAGAGGACAGCACTTTTTGTGACAACACAAATTTACTTGCTAACTCATTCACCCACTAAACTTATTCACATATCCACTCCACAAGATTCACTAACTCCACCAGACTGGCTTGCTTATATTGCTATTGGAAATTAGCAGAAAGTTTGAGATTGAAAACCTTCCATAAGGTTTTAGTTATGTGATGATAGCATTTATCATGTTATACTGGTTAAATACACTGCTTATCTGCTTATAATAATAGATTATATTGGCGTTTAGCTATTACAACAGAAGACAATTTCAGAAAGCTATACATAATACAATAAACAACAGCGATAAAGTAAAAGTAGCTAAGTTAATTAAAACTCTTATTGTCACAGAAAGTATAACCAATATGAGTATAAATACATGCTAATTAGAAACTAAAAAATAAAATGAAGAACTATTTGTAGATGGTTTCTTGACACTTGTCACTTATATTTCTATATTAAAGTATTAAGTCATAAAATATTAGCATTTACTCTTTGGAAAATTTCATCACTGAGGAACTACTCATTGACTTGTACTACTACTGGTATGATATGTTTTCTATTTTTTAAGTAGTTGCATTGCTTTAAAGAATTCAAAGATCAGCCTCTGTGTACATGAACATACAGTTCAATTGATGACAAGGTCAACTGAATTGAAGGGATACAACTGGTAATATAGTATCTCCTTAGTACTTTCAGTACAAAGGCACCTCATTACATGAGTATAATTTAAAATATGCTAAGCACATAAGATCCAAGCTTAATTTTTATCAAATGCTTTGCAGAAACTCTATTCTTCATTTCCTATTTCTTTCAGGCAAGCTACAAACATTTGGACACAGCCTCGCAAAGGTAATAATATGAATAATGATACAGGAACATTTATTTTAGTAATAGGTTTTACCCTTCTTCTGGCTGCTCTGTAGTTTTCACTTGTTATATGGTAGCTGGATAGGATAAGGATTTACTATGGAGGGGATTTGGCATGGAGACCAGTTGTGATGCATTGTACCTATGCCCCCAAGTGGGGCACCCCCAGGATCAAGGATGAAGTGAGAGATGACAGAGGGTGGCCATCCCAAGGAGCCACGACAGTAAAGACGACAGGATCCTTACAGGCCAGGACAGCGGACATGCCCCCCTACGGCGGTATGGAAGCCTAGTACGTTTCCCAAACACTGGTCAACAAATGGTCCTGGTAGCCAATTCTGAAATTCTCCCAGCAGCAGGTTCAAAGACAGGTACCCGACCTGCCAGAAGAGGAAGTTATTTTCCTCACAGCATATCTTGCCATGCAACGTTGAGACACCTGCCGACACTTCTTACCCTGAAAGAGACCACCAGATAAAAGATGGTGTGAAATGATAATGGAGATGAAATGGAGGGACAGGAAAGTCACGGGTGTAACTATCCTACCCCATATTTGCCTAGTAACCTGGAAAAGCCCCTCAAAAATCCCATGGGTCAGATAGGTCGGCCACGTTAATTAAATGCGGGCCACAGAAGAAACAGGCTGAGTTATTGCACTTGGTGGTAGCTAGATAGTATTGCAACTTCCCTGTAAAGAATATATACATTTGTTACACATGTAATTGATAATAAACTGTAAGCAGGCAAACAATGCATTGTCAGCCAGAAAGGTACTGAATAAGTAAGTCCAGCATTTAAATTGCAGGGAGTATTTGAAAGTATTGAACCTGTAACCTCAAAAATGGAATGGGGAGGGGGGGGAATAGTACAACATGACTGCTGAAGTGTTAGTTAGATTTCAACTGTTCTGTTTTTGTAGCTTGTGGATTTAGATGTCATTCTAACTCCAAAAGGGCCATAATTATTTCTGAGGGTTGCGATGATAAATAGTTGTAGCCATGGTGACTAGATGATGCAGGGGACAAGCAGTCACATGTTGGTTGTTAACAGTCATGTTCAGGCATCCATTTCTTAGAGAAAGTGGCTTTCACATGGGACTAATGGCTCACTTCTCTTCTGTTCGGTAGCTGTTCCTCTAGATCAGAAAAATTTGTGTATTTTCACCTGCTTTAAAGAAGATATGTGAAATTATCTTTACTAGGTTGATACAGAGAATCTTTCAAAAGTCACTTCAAACTTTAAAGCATTACAAGTATTATAATACTTAAGATAAGAAAATAACAGGAAATGCACATACCACGGTTAGCAGTGTGGTTTTATAAAGCATTGAGATGTCCCTGTTCTCTTCTTTAACATATTTGTTTCTGTGGCCCATGCACAGCATTTTGTAGATGATGTCTTGAAATATTGGCAATTTCTTGTGAGACAGCACCTTTCAGTTGCCAAAGGGTCAGGAAAACTTGTTCTTTAAGGTAACTTCACAACTAAAAGTTAAACAGATTGAGATCTGGAGAATATGGCAGCTACTTCGTTGGAAAGTATCTACTGATGAGACTATCACCAAAGATCTGAGTAATTAAGTGTTTTAAAGGTTTATTAAACATAACTTGTACAGTTGGGTTTTTACCAGTCTTTCATTAACATATTTAGTCGTAAAGTTCTGCTTTCACATTTCACAAAATGATATATGGGGCATGGCATGTTGCATTTCTTACAGACACAATCCTACTTAGGTTCGTGGAAAGAGATGTTATGGCAGATTCTCCCTTGAATCCAGTACAGCGAAATGTGTATGTAGATGTCAAAGCTCGAAGGTTGAACCCTTCTAGGTTTCTGTCTTTATTGTTTCGGTCACACATATTTTTTTGAAATGTCAGCAGCTTTCTTCTGTCTCTCCTCTAGGGTGATTGTACATGCCAAGGTTTCTGGTAGTTTGAAGGTGTGTCTTATATCTTTAATGAAGAAGGGTTCTTGCGCTAGTTTGTAAGCATAGCCATTCTTGTGCATTTTTGTACTGAGAGAGCTCATTTTAGGAATCTCACTTTCATGTTCTTCAGCTTCTTAAGATTGTTGACTGTCAAGTAAGGTCATATTATAAAAATTATTTGTGGTTGGTTTATTGACACTCGTCACTTACTTTTTCATATATTTATGAGAGACTAGTTTCAAAGGCCCTGGCCTCCATTTTCAATCTCTTCCCAACTGGCCAGTTGGGAAGAGATTGAAAATGGAGGCCAGGGCCTTTGAAACTAGTCTCTCATAAATATATGAAAAAGTAAGTGACGAGTGTCAATAAACCAACCACAAATAATTTTTATATTAATTTTGACGTCACTGTTACTAAATTCCTCCAAACACACATCAAGGTCATATTAATTGAATGCTGTATGTGGCCGCTGGCATGAGTTTGAGCTTGAAGAATTTTAAAGCAGTTATCAGGGATAGGCGTTGCAGCTTAGGGATGTCATATATGGCTTTCATTGCAACTGCTGCATATACACGGAGAAAGCAGTTCCAGTTGTTTATAACACAACAGCCATATATTTGAAGTAGATACAAAGTCTAAAATTTCATCTCTGTAGGTGTATAAATATAGGGCAGAGTGCCATCTTTCATGAAGATAATGTTTTTCATGTCGTGATTCCTCAGCTTAAGCATGATAAAATTTTATGGCAGGCCAAAATAGCACTCACTGTTTACAGTAACACTCTGTCTTATTCCATTATTACCTACTTTGAAGAAATAGGAACAATGATTAATTGTGAATTTAAGCAAAACCATATAATAACTTTTAAATCATGAAGGCCTTCTTGAATTCAATTTGAGGATCATCTTCTGACCAAAATCTGCATTTACATATATTAACGCCACCACTGAGAGAGAAGTGTGCTTTGTCTGTCCAGAAAACATTGTGTAACCCTTCACTATTAATCTGAATCTGTGCTGGCACAAATAAACAAAACCATATCTATTATAATAACATCTAATAAGTTGTTGCAAACTTCACTTATATTTTCAAAAATTTATAACTTCCTTACAGTACTTATCTGAAGATGCAGATAACGTATTTGCGAAACTAGTCCTGAGTACTGTGATGAATTTATAATTTCTTGAAAAGATAAGTGAAATTTTTAACAAATTATTATATTTTATTGTAATATTTGTATTGGTTGAGTGTTATTAGGTTCACTTTCTCTGATAAAAGACAACTTTGAATTCAGACACTCGAAACTACATGAAAACATGCTTAGAAGAACAAATGACTATATCCATAACAGTGGTCTGTATCATTTCCATACAAAACACAGCAGTTGTCTACTAGTTCCATTGTGAGCTCAATAAGCAGTTTAATCTGTATATCAAGAGTTGATAATTTTGTAAGAATGCAATGTGCTAAACCACAAGTGAAGATACATGATCAATATTTCATCATCAAACTTCTCTCTGCGATTTCAAATCAGTGTGCCGCATTAAAGTATAAACCAATATTGCAATATGCTTGGCAAGGTACAGGTTCATGGCATTGACATACCCATATCATTTGCAAATGTAATTAGTGTGGCTTTTCACTTTGTGCTCTATAAATGTGAAAGTGAAATGGAATATGATATCATGGCTTCAGTGAAGTGTGGGCACTGTCCTTATTCATAGGAATATTGTTCCCTTACTCTTAGTTTTAACACTTCATTGAAATTCTGCATCTACACTGTAAGGACTAATGTAAGCATTATAAGCTGTGTAGTGTGCGTTTTGCACTATTATACGTACTTTAAGCAAAAGGTTTTTAGCACTGTTGATTGAAATTACATTTATACAATGACATCCTTGTATTACATCATTTTATTGTGTTTACCTTGATATAAATATCACTTGAGGCAGAATGATATATTTTGCATAGAATTTGCACAGGCCACTGTTTTGTTTGTGATTGATTGTTATTCTAAGCATGTTTTCAGGCAGTTCCGAGTGTTCGAGGTCAAAGTTGTCCCTTGTGAGTACAAATATTGGTTTCAGTTTATAGGCATACAGGCTAAGATGTTTTCTTAGAGTTTTCCATATCGTGGTATTACTCATCTGACATTGGTTTGATATCTATGCAATACTGCTAATTCCTTAATTACTATTTCAATTTACTTCATTAGTTGCATAAAGCATCTCAACAACAGTAACATCATTGATTACTTTTGGCCTACCAGATTTACTGTTATTAGCCACAGAACCAGTTTATTTAAACTTCTTGATTAAATCACAATAATTATGAAAGGAACATGAGCCTAAGTAAACTTCTTAAGAGTCAGACAAGAAAAACTTCTCTTCTTTCAAGAAAGCATTGAAAAAACTGTTTTCTATCATTTAGTGACACAGCCATGATTTGTAACTTACAAATTCTTGTAGCAGTATGAATAAAATTTTTAATGTTCTATTCAACCAAACTCTACCCATGTTAGTAAACTAGACAAAAAAAATGGTTGTCAAATATATAGGCTCCTTTGTTTCTACATATCTGAAATATATTTATAGTGGTTCAATGTTTGAAGTAATTTTGAAAGATCCTGTATAACTCAACATATATCTACATCAAGAAACTAAATAGTTATATCAATAGATAGGTTATTTAAAACATGAGTTTTGAAAAATGTTCCATATAAAAACAATCTGGGATAAGGTATTTTCTTGATAAATTCTATGCAGCATATTTAGAAGATACTGAACTTAAATAGTAACAAGAGAACTATCACTATACTAATACCTGTATTTCCTTGAGAGTTTGATGACATCATCTCTGCTCTATGAGGGTACTGTATGCCAAAAATTGGGTGTGGAGTATAGCTGGAGCGATCCGAAAATGAGTCCAGTATATGTAGGAACATATAGACATTTTAACACCGCATTGATTGGGAAGGACTGTCTACCCCTGATGGGTACTGGTCTACATATGGCATATGTAAGGAGCGCTCTCTCCCACACCCAGTCTAGAGCTGATGAGGAATGTCCAGCAGATACTTGCTAGTGGTCATATGCGGCACATTTTATGCTTCAGTTTTTGGTGTTGCAGTCATTTCATCAAACTTTAACAGTACGAGTACAGAGATAGTTCCCTTGTCAGTAAACAAAATTTCATTTTCATATTATTTTATTTTGATTTTGTGCCAACATTTTAGATCTATTCATTTCTCAGCACATTCTGTGTAATTTATTTCTCTCTTTCTAGATATACTGCCAGAAGGTACAGATGGCTCTCCACATAACAGGAAAAACAGATTATCAAGGTATTTATAGTACTGTGCTGTTATATATAGTAAACAATTATGCAACCAAACCATGACACTAAACTTTGGAAATGTTTCAGAGGAAGAAATCCTGTAGAGCCACAGTCTCAGAGAAGGACTAAAGAACACCACTGGGATTCAAAACCCAAGGAGCTCAGTTCAAAACACTTTTCTTTTATCAGACCAAGCATGAATTCTAATCTTTCTAAAGAAATCCAGGAAGATGCCGAGAATTCTGGGGAAGAAGCTCAAGCAGTAATATCAGAACCAAAACTACATATTGCAGATATAGAGAATCAACATGATATTATAACTAGCCCATTTTCTGTTTCTACGAAATCCAATAGTTCAAAAGATGAAAATTCACACTTTCAACAGAGGCCACAGAGTATTGGTTCACCACTACTATTTTACAGTGATGATGAGACTAGTTTTCCAACCATCCCATTATCACCTTCCTCTTCTTCAGATGGCAAAAAAACAAACAATCTTGACTTCTGAAACATCAATAGAAATCAACAGTACTGAAACACTCTAACATCAGTCTCCCATTGTTGGAACTTATAAAGTAAAAGATAGCTCTCAAAAAGCTGATGATGCTGAAATAACTCCGAGATCAAAAGTGGTGGAGATGTTAAATAGAGAGATATAGTGAATGCTTATACAGTTATTATATTGTTATATTAGTTAACTGATTAAATATTTTAAAAGCATTAATAGGAGCACTACCAGTGTTTATGAACACTAATTCTTCTTGTAACAATTTTTATTCATTACAGCTATATCAATTAAAAACACAATGTTATTTTAGTATAAATATTAATAACATATAACAGTTAACTACATATCCAGTAGTAAGAAGGGAATACAAGCAAACAATTGAAGATAACCTAATGCTAATCTTTAGTTATATTTTATGTTATAAATATTTCATAACTTGATTTATATAATAAAACTGGGAACAATATAGCTGAAATTTGTCAGCATGAATCTAAAACAGAAGCAATCATAATATAATGCTTATTAGTTATTGTCAATTTATTTTCAATTGTGTTTTAACGTTGGGTACCTCTTAATGACAAAACGTTGTCCAGAGTTTTATTATTATTATTTCATGATATATTAAAATGTGTTGTCATAATTAAGTTTACAAGTAATAATTTAAGCAAATCCAGCTAAATGTCATTGTTTTAACCTTAGGTACCATTTAACGATATTTTGTCAAAGGTTTCATGATAGATTGTTATTTCATATCTACAAAAATGTTCTATATGCAACCTAAGTTTTAAAAAATGCAGATTTGAATGTTACTGTTCTTTATTAATGTTAATAATGAAATAAATAAAATTGTTTTTATTCTTCCAGTATTATTTACCTCTTTTAGTTTTGCTTCTTTTCTTCTTCTTTGTAGTTAACGTTCTGTAGAAAACAAAGCAAGAGCCATTTTCATAGGAAAGATATAAACACATTTAATATGCTTTACTTGCCTTTTTCTACCATTGTACAAACTATTCTTATAAACACTTATTCCTTTGCCTACTTTATGTTAATCAAGATTAACATTTGCAGAAACTACAGGGTGGACGGAAAGTTTCTCCCTTTTTTATGAACGGAGCCACTGAGGTTTGATGCTCTATGAGGACAGTATCACTTTACTCCAAAAAGTTATACTAGCTGTATGATATCTATAGTTGTCTCTACTTCTTCCTCACTCATTGTGAACACATTGCTAGAGTTGTTTGTTTGCTATTGGCCAGTGATTTTGTGGTGGTGCACTTCCTCAAAGCAGATCCTTTTCATAAATTTGACCTCTGTAGTTGGTAACTTCATGAATATTTAAGAGTCACTTATTTATTTTTTATTGATATATGGCATTCTTAGGTTTTCTCCTAATGAAATAACATAAAAATAATTTTACAACTAAATATTGATAAGGGAGATTAAAAGGTAATCTGTAGGTACAATGAGAGTATGAGAATACAGAAGGTTTTAAGTGAAATAAGATCTTTTAAGAGCACAGATAATCAATATGCGATACCTTTGAATTCCATTTGCATTGCATGGTCAAGAGATTAAAAAGGATCCCAATTTGAGAGACCTATTGAAAAATTCAGACAAATGACAAAGAATATCCAAAATGTTTCACTCGCAAAAGGAAATAAAACTTGGTAGCCATTTTTGTATTTTGAAAAAAATGTTCCATCCAAAAGGTGATTTGGTGTGGAGAGATTTTCCTGAAAATGTTCATACTGCATCCTTGCAAGTTCTGATCTGAATACCAAGTTTGGTACTTAACCCATTTTCTGAGTTATTATGTTCTCTTTCCCTTGCATACACACATTCAAACGTTCTTTTAAAATTGCTGAAAGATATATTCCCAGTGAAATCTCTGTATCAAGTTTTTTGATGGAATGTAGTACCTGCTGCATTAGTTTTGTATGCTGTGGAGAAAATAAAAATAAATATGATAGAATAGCACATACACAATAGCTGCATTTATATCTTGACATTTGTTACTTGTCAACTTAATTATAGGACATATAGGATACAGGGGGATACAATCAGAAGGGATTCAGCACTGCCACCAGTCTTGATCTGTTATGCATACACCATAAGTGGGATCTCTCTGAGAGGCAGAATAAGTTAAAATGAGACAGAGGGCAGCTGACCAAGGAGTCAAGACAGTGCAGGGTCCCTACTATTGACCAGTGAAAAATCCCCAGCAGGCCAGTAATTCCGGTAAATCTGGAATCCAACAGACCATGGTCCTGAAGGCACCCTATAGGCCTGCCTGGAGACCGTCCTACTAGAGGAGGAAGTGTTCAATAGAAGCATATCCACCTGCCATACAGCACCAAGACTCCTGCTGATACTTTCTACCCTTAAAAATACCACTAGATGAGAGCTGATGTGAAATAATGGAGATGAAATGGAGGGAAAGATAATTCAGGGGATGCAAGTAAGCTACCCAGGATTCACCTGGTGACCCTGGAAAACCCCTTAAAAATCCCATGTGTCAGGTAAACCAACCACAGAAGTTGAACCTGGACGTCCCAGTGGACACAGATGAAACTGCTTTGGCCATCCTACTTGGTTTATCAAATTGTTTTACAAGTTTGCCAATTAAGTTATATACAGCTTAGTAGAGTCAGTAAGACAAAGAAGCTGAGGTGGTGAAAATTCTTGAATTTCTGAAGCTACAAAATGCATTGCATTGTTGAGCATACCAGACAGTAACATAGATATAGTAACCAATTGCTCATTCAATTTCGTGGAAAGCAGCTTGCACAGTACTTGCAAATATTTACATGTATACTGTAATTCACCCCAATAATGGAAGTCTGAGAATCATTTGTTATATGAAGCTTCTAAATGTAAAGCCCAAGAAGATTTTGTCAATATGGTAAAACAGATACTCGGTTGTACCTCTCTATCAATAACATTTTAAAACAATGTTTGTTTTTACCTCCTTCGTCATTGGGAAGAGCTATCTCTATAAAAGGCTGTTCTTCTATTCACTACATATTAATCATACCTGCATAAATATAGTACCTTCACTAAAACATTTTGTGTGAAAAGTAATTCTTCAGGCCATTTTATGTTAATTGCAAAAAATGTCTTTATAATTTGTTTTCCCAAAGTTTTCAGAATGACACAAATATGATTACTTCACAAATAAATTTTTGGTTTCCATGAATTTGTATGTGGAAAAAGACAGAATTGCAAATTTTCAATTGCACATTGGAGTATTCTTGCCCAAGTTTGAGTTAGAGGAAGTAAGTACCGTATTCATTCCAAATTTTAACTCAAATTTAAATGAAAAACCATCTTTTCTGAACCTCAAGCAAATTAAAAAGTATTTTAAAAATTTTTTCAGGAGAATGAAATGTGTTACCCAAAACGAAAATTGAGTAAACATCAACATTATCATTTATACCCGGCATATTTCTTGGAATTATTTTCACTGAAAACTTTTCATAGAACTACCCTTTCTTTAAATAAACGTGGCTGTAATAATTTTGATTAAAATAAGTAATGTCTTGAATTTTCTGTGAATACATCCTGAAGTCTCTTATTTGACTGAATTTCATATTACTAGATACTATCAGATAGTAACAACATCTACAGAGCTTATAAGATTTGTATCACCATTGCCATTTTCAAAATATTCCATACTAGAAGTTTAAAATAAGCTTCAAAGTGAGACAAAAAGACCTTAACAATAGTTATTTAAGAAATAAGTAATGTTGCATAATAAGTTATTTGAAATTAATTGTATAATTTAATAAGTTTTATGTTTTCCCTGTAGTAAATCATTGTTATCTCTAATGGCGGCCACACCATGGCCGCTTGGCTCTCACCAAGGCGGCCCGGGTTTGATCCCAGGTGATCGCAAAGTGAGATTTGTGGTGGACAACACGGCATTGGGGTGGGTTTTCTCCAGGACCTCCGGTTTCCCCCGCCATCTCATTCCACCAGTGCTCCATCTTCATCTCATGTATCATCAGTGTCACCACCTGCGGTGCCGTATGTAGTAAAAGCGGGCGTTAAACACTACACATTTCATTTTCACATTTCTCTAATGATTTCACAAAGATACAAAATTATGAGGAATGAAGAGAATCATCCAATCATTCAAAATAAATTTCACTCCCCATGCATTTTCAAGTATTTAACGTATTTGTGACAATGGCAATTGTTGAAGGCCATCAAATTTGATAGCCACACTACATAAGGGTTTATTTAGAATTCTATGAAAATATTCATTTTATAGACTTTAACGAGTTATACCAAATATGCCATTCATATGTGGACTAAAGACTTTGTGCATGTAAGTGTGTATGTACATGTGCTCAGTTATGTTTATCTATAAATTAAATTAGAACTACTTCATTACTAAAGCTTCATCAGGTATAATTTACATGTACAGTTTGAAACACATCATCTTAAATTTAAGCCTGGAGCATGAAATAACCTATGTTAAGCAAGATTCAAGAAGATTGATCATGGAATGCAGTTCACTGACTTCAAGATACACAGCAGAAAATCTAACCAGATCCGATTCTTTAGCTGGTTTTCCACCATCTTTTACTGGCTATATTAACAACTTTTGTTCATGAGTTAATCCATTTATACTTCTTTGATAAATTATGTATTGATTTTAGTAGCATGCAGAAATTAACATGCAGTTAAGAATTGCAGAAATAATGTGCTTTGCACATACAGATAATTAATTATTGTTTTCAAATAAAAGGAATAATTCTGAAGTAGTCTATAGATGCAATCCAATAGGTTAAAAACTTTTTTGCAATACATGACAAAACAATATCTCAAGATATAACACCTTACATTTCAGCTTCATAGATATTATAGGAAAAAAATGCTTCAAATGGTATTTTGTATCTAAGCAGTAAACCATACCATAATTTCCCAGTGGTTCATACTATTAACTTATTCCAGAGAACCAACAATCTGCTAGGCTTCACAGCAGAAGTCCCTGTTCATGTGTGCAAAGATGGAAGATCATAAAGAGAGGTCATAAATAATGTAGGTCTATACAAATAATGGGAACATTATACCTTATGCAAAACAAACCAAAATGTTCCTGGTTCTCTGTGATTAGCAGTTGGAAAATCTTTACCAGCTGATATGACATATCATGCAAGCAATAGAGCACAGCAATATGTTGCCCAGCCTAAACTAGAACGAGTTAAAATCTAAACGAGCCTCAAGTGTACACCACTCTGATATGACATGGCTCTTTTGAAACCATGAAAAAGTACAGGAACCTTCCTATATACAGGATGTTAATGAACTACACTGAAATAATGTCACTAATATAAGCAAGTTGAGACAGGCAATGCATGGTCTGCGGCTAAATAGAACAGTTAATTGTGTTAAAGCTAACTGGCATCAGATGCTACAAGTTACTTAAGCAAACTAGGTGAAATTATTGGAATATAATGATTTAAAACTGAATCCCAGTATGGAAATATCAATTCTTAGTAGCTTATTATTGACATTCAAGATTGAATGCCTCAAAGTACTCTCAAATCTTGAACTAATCACCTGCCAGTGTGACGCTGAACAGCCATTTAGTCCTCCATTCATCATGTAGCCTACTCTAGTGGTGTTTCTGTAACTGTACTGGTGGTCCAATCTGTAACACAAAAATCTGGTATTCCAAATGTCAGTGTTTCGATTCCTCTTATGTACTTACTTTTTTATTTTTTTTTAATATATAAATATTAATAGGTAGATATAGTGTAATTTTGGACAGAGAAGTGCCGTTTGTTCGCTGCTGTCAACTTTACATTGAATACGCAGATCACCATTTTCAGCAGTTCCTATAAACCTGACAAAGAGTTGCCTTTAGTTTTTATTTTATTATGCTTACCTTTGAAACCACCTCCCATTTAGGCGTATAGCATATGAAAGTATTAAGCAGGATTCGACCTTTGTTAGAAAGAATTGTAATGAATTACACTGACAAGGTGAAATTATACTCTAAAATGCAAACATTCATAAAGTTAAAAGTTTAGAAAAAATATTCAAAAAACAATCAAACAGAATAAAAGTTAAACAAAGACACAAGAAATAAGGAGACCCGAACTTATTAAGTTTTGACTTGAAAGCTGTCATTACCATTGTGCCGCAGGGAGTGTTCCGACATCTCTTCATTTTTGTGTGCTATACACTCAAGTGTTTTCAGTGGTATAATGGCACTTTAGAAACTTACAGCCATAACTTCCCCATTTAAACCAATAGGCCATAAGTCTCGTATCCCAAATTACTTGTTTGCCTTCCCAATTTTAGTCCATTTAATTTGAATATCACGTTACTATTAAACAGATTGAACATAGCTACCACCCAATGTTTCTTATGAGTTTAAGCTTTAAATAACCAAATAACTTCAACCTTATGCCCTAACATTAGGAAGCAGTTAATATCTAAGGGATTTATTTTTAACATCTGACTAAGAACTAAAAAATAATTCATGAGCCCAAACTCAGGGTGTAACAGCCTTCAAGCAGGCTAGAGCCCACCAACCCAACTGCCAGCCTTGCATATGCAAGGCCGAGATGGGCAATATGGATTAGCTCCACAATTTGCTCACGTTGCTGGATGCACACTGGTCCTTTACTTAAAATCTACACCCTCCAGAGGTGGAATTGGTCCTGGGTGCATTCCATGGTAGGGAAGCAAAGCACAATTTTCTAGCCCAGCACTTCGATGCAGGACAGTACTTCATAACTCTACACTTTTTGTGGGATCATGATTTCATGCAAAGTTGTTCAGTAAAGATATTTTCTTCAACCGAATCTGTCAACAGATCATTTGCTTTTAATTCTTTTTTATTCAAGGAACCTCAAAACCACATATTCCCACTGAAAACTCTGTATTACATTTTTGTGTGAAATTAAATTTCTTCTCTACCTACTGTGTATAAGGTAGAAAAAATAAAAATGGAAATACCTTTATGCTTTACTGGGAATAAAGCTTAACCTAAATAATTAGCACAACATATGTGCTGATAATGAAGGTTTTATTACTTCCTCCTTATATGGTTTAAATTTGGTGATCTTCACATAGATATATTCTTCTTCTTCTTCTTCTTCTTCTTCTTCTTCTTCTTCTTCTTCTTCTTCTTCTTCTTCTTCTTCTTCTTCTTCTTCTTCTTCTTCTTCTTCTTCTTCTTCTTCTTCTTCTTCTTCTTCTTCTTCTTCTTCTTCTTCTTCTTCTTCTTCTTCTTCTTCTTCTTCTTCTTCTTCTTCTTCTTCTTCTTCTTCTTCTTCTTCTTCTTCTTCTTCTTCTTCTTCTTCTTCTTCTTCTTCTTCTTCTTCTTCTTCTTCTTCTTCTTCTTCTTCTTCTTCTTCTTCTTCTTCTTCTTCTTCTTCTTCTTCTTCTTCTTCTTCTTCTTCTTCTTCTTCTTCTTCTTCTTCTTCTTCTTCTTCTTCTTCTTCTTCTTCTTCTTCTTCTTCACTTCATGGATCAAGCTCTCGCCTGTTCTGTCTTCACAGTGTCTTCTTCCATCTTTTCCCCGGCCTCCCTACATCTCTCTTTCCTTTAGGACTATATTGGAAAACTACCTTTGGCAGTATTGTATCATCCATTCTTCCAACATGTCAAACCATCTTCTTCTGTACCTATTCATTCTTGAGGTGATAGCTTCCACTTGTAATTCATTTCTTATATTTTCATTTATGACTCTATCTGCTCTTGTACATCCTTTTGTTCTTCTCAAGAATCTCATTTTGTAACTTTGTATTCTGCTGATGGTTCTTTGTGTAGGTACCCAGTTTTCACATCCATAAAGTAATATTGGGACTGCCATGGTGTTATAAAATTTTATTCTTGTTACAGATCTTGTTTTATTCTTTAGGGTTTTGTGAATTGTTCCACAAATTGATTGAAATGTTATTAATTTTTTGTTCGTAACTTTATCTTTCTCATTGCTAATTTCACACCGTAAATAATTGAAGGAGCATACTTGTTCCAATACTTTGTAATTAACCAATATTTTGACCTTAATGGTATTTGGCCCAGTTTGCCATTATGTTTTACTTTTTTATTGATATTTCAATATTGAAACTTTTGCATATTTGGTTAACGTGGTGAAATGAACGTTGTAGAGCATCTTCTGTTTCCTGTATAATTTCTACATGATCTGCCTGCGTCAGTTTTTTGTCTCCAATTTTGGATTATCTTATTAACATAGGTGTTAAAAATGTCGGTGACATTGGGCATCCTTGTCTGACTCCTTTCTGAGTTACAATTTCTTCTGATTTCTCTGTCTTGAATCTTAAAATTATTTTAGTATGGATATAATCTGATTTCATTATGTTATACACTTAATTCATTTCTTTAATTGATTAAGCATTGAGTGTGGTATGTACAGAAAACACTAAATGAAGAAATATATACACAAACATATAATTTCTCTAGGATCCTGCATTTCTGTTTGCTATTCTTAGGTTTTAACAGTTACACAACAAGAAGGAAAACAGGGAATTACGCATCTGGAATCTAATATTTGTTTTTATATTAATTAGATAATTCTTCTCACTAATACTATTTTATCTTAATTATCACAACAGCAAATAACAAGTTGTAGAATCATATGGTTTAAGACCATAATGACTACATTTAAGCTAAAACTGGACTTACCTCAACATTGATTTCATTACTTAACTATGATTAACTAAAATAAAAAAGTGTTTCTGAGATGTTTCTGTTACTCGTGCATTTCTCATTTGAAAGTTCCTAAACTGAGTTTGATATCATTGATACAATGCATGTCGATTCAGTTCTTTTATTTTTTCTTGGAATTTATGAACCAGGCACATGAGCAGCCTTAGAGAAGTAATAACATCATTAAAACCAAAACTTTTTCTGCTGAATCAGTATACCAAAAAGTTTGAATCAAGTGGAAAATTAGGTCATTTTATAATCTTTTTGTTTACTCATCATTTACCCCTCTTAATATTTTTGAAATTGTACTGGTTCTGCAGCATGTGGGTGACATCCAGGCTGATTTTTGTGTTAACAGGAAGTGTATTTTAAATATAAATATGCTTTGCTGCTTTAGCTTTTCTGTTACTCAAACACCCAAATAAGTAAGTAAATTACACAAGCATGTCAGGTAATTAGACCTTTGAGGTTAAAAGTGAAGTAATAGTTCCTGAAACTAGTCCCTAAAAAAATAAAAATGTGAGGATTGTTAAACACAGACTACAAATAGTTTTTTCAATCTAATGTTCATAATTCATAAGGGGCAGATTTATTTTGTAAACTTTGTAAAAGCCCTTAAATATGAAAAATTGCAAGGATTTAAATCAGAGACACAAGCATGAATTTAAGGAAAAAGGGTTAAAAAAACCTACATAATATATCTAAACTTAAAAATAACAATTGTGAAGTAATTGCTGACAGTTTCCGAAGGAAACTGCAGAGAGTAACGGGCAACTTCACAAAAGGTGCTACAACCATTTGAACAAAGGAAGGAAGTTCTAAGATTTGTTCTTCATATTTTCAAGTAATTCACTTTTATTTTTAAAGTGTTAATAAATACATGTTACAAATAATTTGTGTGACAAACCACATATTTACTTTCGACTTCATACCATCCATAAGGCTGAAAGAGCAAACAGAATCGCCATCCAACATACACACCTAAGTTATGGGGTCATTTTATGGGGGGCAGCTGGTAAGAAAAATATGTTAAAAACATTTAGGCAACAAAAGAGAGCAATAAGAATAATGAAAAAATCCCTAGGAGACAATCATGTAAAAGTAGTTTTAACAAACTTAAAATACTCACATTACCCTCTTTATATATATTTGAATGTCTCAAACGTGTAATAAGAATCCACATAGAAGGAAAAACTAGAAACATTCATGAATATAATACAAGAACAAAACAGAACTACTTTATAAATAGGTTCAGGGGAATATTAGCTGGAAAATGTATTGAAAGTACTGCAAAAAATTTACACAATTATTTACCTCACTCTATCAAGGCAATAAATGAAGAAGTGAAGAAAATTTACGCAATAAAGACTTACCTAGTGAAAAACGCTTTCTACTCAATTGAGGAATACAAAAAGGGAAGAGAGACTTAGTTTATTAAATTTTGTTATCAATCTATTGTGTATATCTAGAACTGCTAATTATCTGTAAATAGATTTATTTGTTTTATTATTGAACTGTAAAAAATGTAATTGTAGTGTTACTTTTGACGATTCTTTATAAAACATGTTGCAAATGGCAGAATAAAATCTGAATCTGAATCTGAACTCCTGCCAAGATTTGCTCACCCAATATGACATAGCAATCTTCTGAGCTCTTATTTTCAACTAGCCAAAACTATTCCTCTAGCTTTGTACAAAAGTACTAACAATTTTGTTTGCGGCCAGGAAGGGTGATAGGGGGTTGCCCATTGCTAAACCTGAAGATTGGTGGAAATATTTTGTTTGAAACTTGAAGAAATATTGTTCTATGCATAATTTGGTTAGTTCAATAATCTGATATTTCAGGTGATGACATTCCACATGATTTGAGCCATTTTTTTTGCAATGGTGGGAGTTGATTAACTGGTATGCTGGGAAATAGTGATTTAACCTCAAATGAGATTAGTGTGTCCTCTTCTTTTAGTTCAGTATCCTTAATATCTTCTATAAGTTCATAGGTGTTTTTGATGTATAGGCTGTCGAATTTAAGAAATGAGTTGAATTTGTTTATTAGCCACTTTGCAAGTTTGTATGTTGGTCAATTTATACTGCTAACTATAGGTCTCATTGCTATGAATGGTTTGTGTATTTTGGGTAAGTCGTAAAGTCTAGGTAAGGTTGGGTTATCCAGTTGAACTGTATATTTGTTTGGTATTATGCTTGATTTTGCTTTGTTTTTTCAAATGATTGTGGGCAGGTTGTTAGATGATTTTTGTTAATGATTTCATATTCATTGTCAGCTAGCATTTCTTCCAGCTTTTCAATGCAAACATAAGAGATGAATCAGACTATAACCTTTAGTGTTGAAAAAGACTAGTTAGTGCCTATATCTCAAAATTAAGAACTAATTTCCAGAACATACCTTATCTCTGAATAGTGATTTTAAAATCTTAAGGTAGCAGATTATACGATCAAATTTATATGTTTACACATTTTTGCAATTGTGCTATGACCAGCAGCTGGCACATTTGGTGAAAAATGTATACAGCTGAACCTGGTTTATACATAAACTAGTTATACGTAATTTTTATTTATATGTATATAAATGCAAGTCTAAGAAAAAAATAATTTACAAACATAATAGACCCTTATTTTGAGATAGCATATTTGAAAATAATTTGCAGTTATACATATTAAATTTCAATGAAATACCACTGAGTTATATAAATTAAATAAGCACACAGCTTATGCTATCATAAAGGCACAAAACAGAGTTTCCTTATCACTACTCACAAAAAAGCAGGCTGAGCGGGTGGTTTTGGCCACGGAAACAAAAGAATTTCGTTTGCATATGTTTTTAGTACAACAGGATTATGGCAACAAATGAGAAGTAAATGATTTTCAATATATGTTTACTGATAAGATATAGTTTTCAGTGCAATGTCTTTTAATCAACCATGGAGAAGACAAAAAGGAAATGCAGTACATGAGAGAGTATGATTCACACCATAGCTGGTGGCACTTAATACACAAAACTCAAACGAAAGTTGCTTCCATCTTAGGAGTTGCTTATACACGCTATGTACAGTCCTCAGTGATGAAATAACTTATCCAGATAACTCACCCTGACCAAGATTTGAACTCGGGGTCTCATGAATGAGGGCTCTGTAGATAGTACTTTATGCGAAAACTTGTAGTGAAAAAGCTCAAAGTTCATTAATATATTTTGTACAATATGTTGTATGCATGGAATGCAGAAAAGGTACACTATCCAAATGATGTGATCCAAATATAAGCAAGACAAACTTCTAAATATTATTTGCTTTATACATATTTTTATTATTTGTAGTGTTATACATGCAGAGCCGCTGTATATACTGTTAAAAAGCATTATCAAAATATCATTTATATGCAAATCTGATTTGCAAGTAATCTTTTCCCTTCCCCTTGATATATGTATAAATCAGGTTCAACTGTACACCACAAAGGTCTTTGTTGTATGAAACCAGTTAAAATCTTAAATTCTAAATGAATTGCAATGTATCACATAAAACAACCAATAATCACAAGATGGCTTAGCGAAGTATGTGATGAAACAGATTTTCTCTTTGTTATTGAGCATCCAAATTCAGGTTCCAAATAAATTAGGTTGACTCATACACACTGAAATCCTATTAAGAGAATGGGTAATAATGTTACACCACATAAAACAACCAAAAAGAGAAATCACAATTTACAACATTTTAGCAGTTATTAGGATGTGTTACATTTATGAAGGATATTTGAAAAAATACTCAAAAAAGTGAAAATGAAAATTGCTAAGAGGGAAAAGCTGTCCAAAATAATAAAATTACAGAGCACAAACTAAATATTGGGAGACTGTTACTGGTTTCTACGAGAAGGAATGACTCCATTGATCATAAAACTCAAAATACTAATAAAATATCTGAAAAGAAAGTTGATATAAATAAACTAAGTGTGAAAACATAGGTTCTAAAGCTATCTTAAATAATTGCACAGTTTGTCATTTGGATGTACTGCAATTCTTTGCAGAGAGTATCAAAATGAAAAATGATATAATGGTTTCTAAAGTAATCTCATTAATGAAACTGTGAATAGTTAGCAAAACAAAAGTGACTATGTTCAGATAGACAGATTTAGCACAGTTCAGAGAGTATGCAATATAGGAGGATATGAGTGGCACAGTGCTAAAACAAAGCTTTTAAGGCCGCAAACTTATTTTGATATAAAACTCCCAATATTATATGCATTTAGGAAGCATTTATTGAATAAATATCTTGGAAATTACCTAATGTGTTAATCTTACAGTCTGTGCACTAAAAGATATTTTTTTAACATACGAGTACATTTTGTGCTGAGTGTCATTTGTATCATATTTATCTACCAAGCTTATATAAGAGAGGAAACGTTGAGTAGGTGAAGTTTTCAGTTTTCCTTAATTCTATTAGGGAATATTCTACATTGAAAAGTTACCATAATGCAACGATCATGCACACCTAAATTAAAAGATTTTATCCACTCCTCCCACCTAATTATTAGTGAATTCAACAAAGATCGCTTGATTTCCTGTTCTTGAGTATTTAAATTGCAACATAGTACAGATGTTAGCTACCGAAAGATGATTTATTCTTTTTCATTAGGTCGTTCTTCAACACTTTACTCAAGATTGATCCAAATTTGATATGGATTCTATAAATATTAATTAAAAATGCCCTTTTATGTTAAGAATATCTGAAATGGTCTAATATCTGATTATTAGGCACTGAAAATCTCTAATCGCTGAAGTTAAAATGTTCTGCAGTTCAAAAATAAGCAAGCACTGGCCGCTTTCAGAATTGCCAAAATTTGATTCAAGAGAAACATTTCAGCATAAGAAATTATTATCTGTGGGCAAACCATTCTAATATTTTAATGGAAGCGAAAGATAGGTGATGAAATGTGAAACAGTACTTCTACAATACTTATAGCAAAAGCAAAAATAAAAGCACAAAACATTACAAATGTTGAGAGGATATTAGCACTATCTTAATAACAATGTTTCTTGACATAGTTTGCTTTGGTTCCAGCAAAACTCTTGATGGAGTCAGCAATGTACTTTGTCTGGCAAATCAGGCAATTTGCCTGAAATATACATAGTAACAACATGCTTGCAAATGTGCACAATAAATACACAAGTACAGGCAAAGAAATGCAAATAGCAGTTTAAGAGCTTATTTCCAAAGTGTCTTTAATTCCAAAACTCTGCATTCGTTTTATATCGTACTGCAAAATATAATTTAGATGCTTTTCTCTTATGTGGCAAAATATATTCCTAAATTGGTTTATATCAGAAATAAACAGTGTTATTTCTTACATGTATTTCTACCTCCGAACATTAACAAATTATGCATACTAAACAGTGAGGGACTTGGTAAGTCAGCGCTGAATGGAATGATGGATTTAAGACACTTAGAAATAGCCTACTAATTTGTTAATCAAATACAACAGCAAAGAAAATACCTCAAAAGTAGCAATGATACAGGTTCATTTTCATATTCATTTATTGCATCCATAAATCATACAACTCATGATGTGGAATTGTTAAATTACTAACTATATAAAAAATAGTAACAAGAAACAAGAATTACAGTAAGTTGTTGATCATAATAATCAAATTAATAATTAAAATTTACATTCCTTTATTCCTACCATTTGTCATTTAAATACTCTTCTACAGAGTAGTAACACTTTTGTAACAAATACCTCTTTGATATGCTTTTAAACTTTGTGAAGGACTCATTGTTTCTTATTTCAATTGGCAGTTTATTGTAGATATGAATTCCGTTGAATTTAAAACTGTGTTTTATGATAGGTGACATTTAAGTTTGAACTATTTCTCGTATTATGGTCATGAATATTGTCACCCGGGCGTTGGAACACCCTATGGAAGCAGCTGAGAGCGGAAGACAGGGGAGGTCCGTGTTAGCCACGCCTCCCGCTCGTCCGTCTTATAGTGGTGACAGGGATGGCTGGGGGAAAAAACATGATTGTGCGGTCTGTTTCTCTTCTACCTGTGTTCTGGAAATTACGGGATCCTTCATCTACTGGAACCTTCCTGTGGAAGCCAGAAGGCGGCGATATTCCTATAAAAAGGGGCTGCCGGAGCGAAGTGAAGTCAGTTAGTCAGTTAGTCAGTGAGTGAGGAGACAGACACAGTTCTTGGTGTGTTAGTCAGTGACGTGTTAATGAACGAGAAGATTGTGCACCGGAAGACTGTACGTAACTGTGTATGAGCATCGGAGTTGACGTAATCGCGAGTACAAGTGAAGTTGTAACGGACGAACTGGTGAATTGTAATTGTGTGCAGTACGCAATTCTGTGTAATTGGCAAGTGTTAAACTATAAGTCGGTGGAAATAAAGAACAGTTTTGAGTGGTGAAACTGGACTTTTCATTTCACGAACCCACAAAGTCACACTGGTGTCAGGAAGCGGGAAGATAACATCACCGAACATTACGACCATGGACGCGGCATTGGAAAAATTTTTGGAGAAGGTGATGGAAATGATGGCCGAATTAACAGAGAAGACGGAAGCGGCAAATAACAGCCTGACCGCGGAACTGAAACAAATGAAGACGGCCAACGACAACATCACCGCCGAGTTGAAACAAATGAAGACGGCCAACGACAACATCACCGAGAAGATGGAAGAAATGAAGGCCGAGTTAACCACAGAAATGAGAGCAGCGAACGACCGTCTGGCCACGGAAATGAAAGTGGCGAACGAGGCTCTCGCCGCCGAATTTGAGGAACGGTTGGCCGGCGTGAGGGATGACGTCACGAATCTGGGCAAGCGGATGGGTCAAGTAGACGACCGCCTTAATGATTTCGAGGAAAAGGCCGACAACATCGCCAAACCCCTCACCCGCCTGACAGAGGAACACCGACCTTATGTGTGGACGGAGGAAGCCGAAGAGGCTTTCCAGCACCTGAAGGAAACCCTGTGCAGTGCTCCAATTCTGGGTCTCCCACAACCAGGTGGCGCCTTCATGGTGGACACCGACGCTAGCGACCATTGCATTGGAGGTGTCCTATCGCAGATCCAGGACGGCCATGAGCGGGTGATTGCCTATTACAGCAAGACGCTATCCAAGGCAGAGAAGAACTACTGCGTCACCCGACGAGAATTATTGGCGGTAGTAAAGACCTTGGAGCACTTCCACAAGTACCTGTACGGTCAGCCATTCCACCTGAGGACTGACCATTCCGCCCTAACCTGGCTATTGAGCTTTAGAAACCTGGAAGGCCAGACAGCACGTTGGGTCCAGAGGCTGCAGGAGTATGACTTCACCTCGGAACATCGTAGAGGGAAGAGCCACGGTAACGCAGACGCCATGTCCCGAAGACCCTGTTCAGTAGAGTGCGGTCAGTGCACAAGAGTGGAAGAGAAGGAGCGTGCCGCAGCAGTCCGAGTAGTTGTGGCAGTGCCTGCTGAAGGCTGGGATAGCGCAGGCCTGAGGAGCGAGCAGCTGGCGGACGCAGACTTGGGGCCACTCTTGAGGGAAGTGGAGGCAGGGACAAGACCAACCTGGGAGGACATCGCACCGAGGAGCGCCACCTACAGCTCGTACTGGGCCCAATGGGACTCGTTGAAGACCAGAGAGGGCGTGCTGTTCCGGGTATGGGAGTCACCCGATGGGAAGGCGCAGAGAGAACAGTTGGTACTCCCCCGGAGTAAGGTCCCGGAAGTCTTGGAGGAAGTGCACGCCGGTACTTCAGGAGGACACCTGGGAGCGAAGCGTATGATTCACAAACTACGGCAGCGCTACTTCTGGCTCAGACTCCGGGCAGATGCTGGTGGTACACCTGGACCGCCTGGCACGCTACGATGGTGCTGTTCGGGGCGAACAGCTTTGAGGAGGGAGCAGTGTCACCCGGGCGTTGGAACACCCTATGGAAGCAGCTGAGAGCGGAAGACAGGGGAGGTCCGTGTTAGCTACGCCTCCCCGTCCTCCCTCTTATAGTGGTGACAGGGATGGCTGGGGGAAAAAACATGATTGTGCGGTCTGTTTCTCTTCTACCTGTGTTCTGGAAATTACGGGATCTTTCATCTACTGGAACCTTCCTGTGGAAGCCAGAAGGCGGCGATATTCCTATAAAAAGGGGCTGCCGGAGCGAAGTGAAGTCAGTTAGTCAGTTAGTCAGTGAGTGAGGAGACAGACACAGTTCTTGGTGTAAGTGTTAGTCAGTGACGTGTTAATGAACGAGAAGATTGTGCAACGGAAGACTGTACGTAACTGTGTATGAGCATCGGAGTTGACGTAATCGCGAGTACAAGTGAAGTTGTAACGGACGAACTGGTGAATTGTAATTGTGTGCAGTACGCAATTCTGTGTAATTGGCAAGTGTTAAACTGTAAGTCGGTGGAAATAAAGAACAGTTTTGAGTGGTGAAACTGGACTTTTCATTTCAAAACCCACAAAGTCACAATATAAATGCTTTTTTGAAATTTATCTAAGTTCGTTTTAACCTATACTATTATTTATAAAAAGTAATTGCTTGGTAATGACAATATGCCTAATATTTTAAATCATTGCTTACAACCATCTGTTCTTTTAAATTCATCATAGTTCTAATTATCCTTTTTTGGATTCAAAATACTTTGATAATGCTACTACTATTTTACCATACGGTTAAAGTATAAGAATTTAATGATTGAAAATTTGCAAAATAGACTATTCTTAATGTGTTCAAATATACACTGTTCTTCAAAATTGATATTTGGAAACAAATTCAATGCCATGGCCGGGATTTGAACCTCGGATCTCCTGGTTTCCGTCCAGTCACTCTTAACCTTTGAGCTATCATGGCCAACGTGCCGTCCTGACAATAAATTCTCCAGTTGACTCATATATTTTCCCGGTAGACCACTAGGTGTTCTCGCATCCGAGATACACCATTTGTGTCGACTTACTATCGTAAGTACTTAAATCCCAGGCTTCATCATTTAGCTCTTATTATTTTAGTTAATTGATGGAAATTAATCATTTCTCCACACTTGCCATATATAGGCTAAAGCACTTTGGCCATGGTAGCTCAAAGGTTAAGAGCGACTGGACTGAAACCAGGAGATCCGTGGTTCAAATCCCAGACATGGCATTTAATTTTTCATGTTGACCCTATCTAGCACAAAAACCTTAGCATATATACGGCTAGAGTGGAGAAATAATTAATTTACATCAATTAACTAAAATGCTACTTAATTTCTTCGTTATACTTTAAATATATATATTCCAATTTAGACTGTCATCCATCCAAACTCCTAAAATTTTTGTCTTTCCTGTATGTTTAATTTCATTTTCATCCATTGTAATTTGAGGTAAATTAACTGCCTTATTGATTTTATTATGAAAACCCAATGCCTGGCTCTTGTCCTGATTTATAACTAATTTGTTATTTTGAAACAAAATTGATATTTCTTTCAAATTATTTATTACATTTTCTTTGAGTTTATCATCATTTTGACCCTATGTCAAGAGATTCGTATCATCTGCAAATAAGGAGCATTTTAAATAAATTTGTGAATAAAGTGTCAAATCATTAATATACAAAATAAATAGCAATTGCCCTAAAACTGAGCCCTGCAGAACTCCACAGTTTATGCTAGCAGCTTTTGATTTTATACTGATCAATTACAAGCAAAAATAAAAGTTTAAGTAGCAAAATATTTACATTACATCTGACAGAAAAGTAAAATTTAAAAAAAAAGAATGCTCTTAAATTAAAGCATATAAAACATTTAGTGAACACTGAAAGCAAACAAACTCAAACTTTATTTAATGAAACAGTCTGAAGAAGCAATTTATAATACATGCAATATTTTACTTTGGCTTTCTTTAGTAATTCATTTTGGGTAGCCTTGACCTTTTCTGCCTTTGCACCCCATGCCTTGAAGACTGATGCCCGCAAGAACATTGCTTGTTAAATCTGAAATGCTCATCAGATAAGTTTTCCTACCACTTACTTTCACAGAAAAGTAGAAATTCTTCATATAAAATTTTACCTTAATATTTATTTCCTGCTAATCATAATATTCTCAGAATGATTTCAATACATTAAATTGAATATATTTTATTAGTACAGTAAAACCTCGTTAACCTCTTTAACACAGATGTCTGGATAACCCAGACCAGTTTTGAAAAAGAATGTTGTGTAGCATAGTAAATGAAAACATTTTAAGGATCATAAATTACTAGTTTCAGTAGGCACATGTAATTTTCTTGCAAGCATGCAAATTCATTGCACTCGCACCCCGCCTCCCTGCTTGGGACTAGGTTGGAAGAGAAACTTTTATATAGTCATGGCAAAAATTGTGGACCAGTGTATGCAACTTGCCAGAAAACAGGACTGAAGAAGAAAAGAATGGAAGAACATTTTATAGACATTTTTAAAAATATCGATGACTGTTCTGATGTTGATGAAATTGACAGTGATGGAAGTTATATACCAATTGCAGTGGGAAGCGTTATTGCATGCAGTGCTACTCTTAAAGAAAATCAAGAATATTCAGTGTTGATGAACCAGCTGTGGCTATGACCCATGCACAAGCAGTGGCAAACAGAAAGTGATGCTTTATTTCATGAATCAAGCCAAAACATAGCCAAATGAACCTCCAACGTTAAAGCAGATTATGCTGCTTGTATGTAATTCATTAAACTGAGACAGCAGGTGTTTGCCGTCTTTTGTACTACCGACTAATTTGTAGCTATATTCTATTCAGTGCAGATACACAGGATATTACAGTGCATAGTGCTTTTAGGTTAAAAGTTAACCAATAGTGATTTCTAAACTCTATATAACATTTTTCGATATGGTCTTTTCATCATTTTTCTGTCATTCTCTGGATAACTAGGATTTTTAGCTCATATCTCCCCCAATTCAAGTTAATTTGGGGCAACTATATTCTACTGTATGCAGTTGTTTCCCCATTGTTTACTGACTATGCACCATTCCAAAATGTGGAAATTAGTGGGCTGGGAGCAATGAATATGAAAGATACCAAATGTTCTCCCCTCATTGCCAATGCATTACATTCTGATGTAGGGTATTAGTTTCTCTAAAGGAAAAAATATACAAAACTTCCACCTATTGTGACTATTTGTATTATATCATTCTGATAACCTTTTAGTACTAAAAGACATCAGCAGAAGTTTTAGTTTCCAAAACTTTGAAGGCATGTGGAGACGGAGGATAAGACCAGGGCTTGGAAAGAGAAAAAGGTCAGATATTCAGCAAATACAAAGATATTTTAACTTCAATTTAAATAATGTATGGAATTTAGAAGATTAGACTTACAAAGGACAAAGAGGATCCATATACATTTAAGACTCATTTTGGTTTACAATACTACTGTGGAAAAAAACAAATGTACAGAGCAGTGTTCTATTTAATAACGCTCAGCATTTGGCAAAATATGTGAGGCTTTAAGACATCAAATTTCATAAAAGGAGGGAGTATTTCCAATTACAAAATGAAGCACTTTAAAAAGCATTGTTAGAATTTCCTCTTGACTGCACCAGGAAGGAGTACATTTTAAGTTCAAATGAATACCTTAAATGGCATAAGCTGTCTTAGTACACCAGTTAGAAATTCAGTTCAAGACTATTAGTTTACTACCTTGGAAAGGTGCCAAGCCTTTCCTCATAAGAAAATATATCTTAAAATACCACCATCTGGTAAAAATCATTCTAGAAAAGCAATATGGATGTTTCTTTATTGTCCAATTCTTATAGCTGTACAAAAATCCATTTTAAAATTTTTATTTCCTGCCACAAAGTTCTATTAATAAACATAGTTAAGAAAATTGTTCACAAAACTGTATAGTGTTAACATCTTGTGACGAAAACACATATTTTTAGACAACTGCAGTTCACAATAAAACGTTGAATACTGAAGGGGGGACAATTAATCACAATTATGGACTTTAAAACTATTATCCTGCCGGCCTTTGAAGGAAACCTGATCAAAACAGAAAGAGCATGCGAAATACTGGCCTGCAAATTTTATTGCTATGCCCTGGGCTGAGCATGTGCACTAAATGAACACTTATGCCTTTAACCTGACTGGCCAAAGATGTACATTAATGGTTTTATTTTTGAATGATTACATTATCCGCTTGTCAATAACACTGCCACATTGAAAACATTATTATTTTATATATCTTGTGCAGCCTATAATCAAAATACACATTTAAAAGGTGTACCCTTTGAAGCAGGTACTTTCTCAAGCAAATGAAGATATATTTTATGGAAAATATCTATTAAATGTGAAATTAATAATACCTTTAATGGGTAAATCCAATTACTTCTCACCAAGCTCTATGAACACATTCAATAACTTCAATTGTTTTACAATGCTTTTCAAAACATTTCCTTTGCAATCTTCACACACATTTTGATTATTCAAAGAAACTTAATTTAGTAACAGAAAATGATACATATACATATGAATCTTCAAATAGTAGTGTAAATATTTAAAAAATAAGAGAGAAGCTTCATTGACTTAGAGAAAGCATGTGGCACGAGTAGAATTACAATAAATTGAGCAAGTCTGAGTAGCTGTATGCTACTATTAGAGCCTTGTAAAAGAGAATGTCTTGTGCAGAGCTGGAGGGAACAGTAAAGAATTAAACTAAAGACAGCTCTATGGCAAGGTTATAAATCAGTTATATATTATATATTTTATATATTAGTATGGATTAATAAGGAAAATTTAATGCCAGTGAATATTATATGGGATTGTGAGTTACTTTTGTAGATGGCACAGTAATAGGATAATTTGTCTATGGTCTTCAAGCAGTCCTTGGGAGGAGTAGACAAATTAAAATACATGGAAATTAAACGTGAATCAAGGCAAGAACAGATTTTAGGATTTAAGAAAGGGGAAAAATTGAGCAAATACGAGAAATGGAAGAAAGTGTAGTTTGGGAGCATTTACCCATGAGTGGGTAGTCTTTGAAAGAAACAAAAAACCCGAAAGTAATCTCAGAGAATGGAAAATAGAACACTAGAGATTAAATTATTAGAAAGAATCTACAACACAGCGGCAGATGACAAAATGCTATGTGGTATAGAAATGTCCGAGTCGAATGGAGGTTGCGAAATTAGACTCTTAACACAACATTCTGCATGAAAATACTAGGTCTGTCTTATGCACCTAAGGGTAGCACAAATTGAGCCGGGAAGTGTTGTAGAGAAATGGATGGTAATGAAGAGAGTCTTAAAATGTTAGCATAGAGTCTTAAATTTAGAAAAAGTAATGTCTTAAGCAATGTTTAAAGTATCAAGAGAACAGCTTACGAGCTAGTGGGATACGAAAAACATCATCAAAGAACATGGGAAGTAATGAGGTGCAACTATGTGGGAGAAGGGAAAATAACAGGAGTTTGTAAAGCTGCAAGGAAAAGATTTGAGGACAAAGAAAAACAAATACTTTTGTGCAATAGCACATAATGTCTCCCAGGTAAAAAGATCATGGTAAAGAGAAACACATGCAGATAAAATAAAAAAGAATTAGGGGACCCTGCAGTGGCAACAGCTAATGTTTGAACAAAGTGTATCCAAATTTTACATTATTTTTGTTTAAAGAATGGAAAATCTAAGGAATTTCAATTCCAGATTTCTTCTCCTTCAACTTCCCTAGTTTTACCAGTATCATGATGTTGGAGGATTCTTGTTCCTCTATCCCTTTTAAGGTCAGCCCTGAGGAACCAAAGCTTTGGATCCAATAAAGAACCACAATAGGTGATCAGTCCAATGTCTGGTATGAAGGTGAAGGAAGTGGGTGATATATATGTGGGCGAGATGAATGATAGGAAAGGTGATGGAGCAATTTCGAATGCTGATCGGGGAAACCGGAGGACCTGGAGAAAACCCATTCCATCTCCATGTTGTCCACCACCAATTTTACTTTGCGGGTGTAATAACTGATTGTGTGATTGAAAACCTTTGAAATTGGCCCTCAAGTTCACGTTCTTTTTGTGAAGTGTCAAAATTTTAACTGGAAGGTCAACTTTTGATCTTAAACTTTTAAAAACTAAATAATATTGAGTTTCAAAATGCATTTTAACACCACTTCGTATAATGATTTTCCTTGGGTGTGGCTGCGACAACCTATTGAAACTATATTCCTGGTCGTGTCTGCCTCTTTGTAATGAAAAGAAAGCATAGACAAGAGATGACATCAGAAACATGGACAGTTTTCACACCTCGAGGGCTCATCATGAAAATTCCAAAACTTATTCCTACCATTGTAATGTTAGAAAAGTTTGAGTGATGCATTTAAGAATTCAGTTGAGAAGCATAATAATGGTGTGAAAAGAAATAGGCATGTAATAGGGTGATTGATAAATACTCTTTGCTAATTAGCTCATCAAGAACTCCCATTTAGTAGTAATGAGATAGAAAATTCTTATTACAGAGATATCTAAGTAGAGCTCTTACACCTAATTGCTCAAACATAAGTTAGGGAAACATCTTCAGACTGCGACCCTTTTCAGGAACATCAAATGACATTAGGAAGGGCAATGAGTGTATTTCTTGTGCTTTGATTAATGAAATAAGGGATGAAGAGACAGTCAAATTCTTTGTCAGTGATCATGGACTTAACCACTGATTTATCAAATAAATCAACTATTAATGATTCTTCATTACATCACACCAGAGGAACAGGTTTAAGAAAGATTTGTAGGATTTTGTAACATCAGTAGTGACTGCACAGCACTTAGTTTGTCCAAGCACTTTTTCAAACTCGTGGAGGAATTCAAATCTGGCTTCAACACATGGCACAAACATTTGATGGTGTGGTCCTGATGGCTGGAGACTATAAAGGATTAGTCAATTGCTAGAGGGAAATACGAACAAGCTTTATTTGTGCATTACTATGGCCACAAGCTTAATTTAGTTTTGAAGCAATCAATCAGTCGGGCAAAGAAGTGTAGAGAACTTTTTCAAACAGTGTCAGGGTCGTCTACATTTTCTTCAAAATCACCCCCAAAAAGCAGCAGTGAAAAAACACATTCCATTTTGTGTCTGCACGAAATGGAAGTACAAAAGTAGAATGACTGATGTTAGTTTAAGCTTGCAGACTTAATTTGCCATTCTATTTAAAATAATGACAGAAGATGAGAATGAATGGGATGCTGAAGCATGTGCTTATACATCGGGCTACTACCAGAACCTTCTACACTTTGATTTAAATTTGTACTTCTGGTGTTTCCACTTGTATTTCTCCAAGTCTGATTCTTTGTTTAATGTCCTTCAGAAAAATTTATTATTACTTTCTGCAAACAAAAGGTCAATGACTTCATAAAGAGTATGAAAGACTTGCGTGACAGTTTGGATGAATTAATTTGTTGAAAGATACACTCTGATCAAGATCACTACGAAACCCCAATACCTTCAAAGAGATTAAGACTGGATAAAGGAGAAAATGATAATCATTGTATCAAATATTTTATGAGCTCATAGATACACTAATTAGCCAATAACCAACAGATTCTAGCATACAGACCAACTACAGTTCCTATCATCATTGGACATTGCTTTATGCACGTAATATGACAAGACTCCTCCAGAGAATGAGTTTAAGGCTTTTCTTTGGATAGTACTTAAGCATAGTGTGATTAGGAAACTAACTATGTGTTCTCTTCCTCTGAAATAGGAAACAAAGCAGGCTACTGGAATGACCAAAAGTTTTATGTGGTACTTGACGCTTTGCAACAGATGTATAAACCTTATGAATTAATTTTGGCTATGCCTGCCAATAGTACACACAACTATTCTTCATTTTCATCATCACCTAACAGTATATTCCAAGACTTTGTTAATGTTGATTCGATTTCTTCCCAAGCCTAGGCCACCCAGTATGCAAGGTCTTTCATGTCGATGGATCTTACTTAACTTTTCCGTCCGTTCTTGCCCTTGTCCATTTCCTCTATCAGGGACAACAGGAGTTGTCACCGAAATTTTCTTCTGCAATGTTTCCAGCACACCTTGGTCCATTGGCTGGCACAATGACGTCACCTTAGGTGCGAGAAACAAGATATAGATACCGTCACTTCAAAGTTGTGATGGGGCATTGTCTAGTAGAAGGAGAGCTTTTCTTGGAATGTTGTTGGAGGCTATAACTTCTCTATATGTTGTATAAACTGTGTAAAGAGCCAGTCTTTAAAGATGGCAATAAACATCCAGGCAGAATTCTGGTTAGTGTAATGCACTGGTAAAGCATTAACGGAAATGTTTTGTAAATACTCCAGGCCTTTTATATTTACCAATCATTAGGAATTTACGTTTCAAGTTCTCCGTAACATTACTGCAGGCAGAAACAGTAACCTTACTATGCTTGTAGACAGGGGCAGACGACTCTACTCGGGCTGAAAGAGTTTCAGATGACAGCACCTTGAAATTTAGTCGAGTTTCATCACCATTAAAAATCTGATTATCAGTTAATCATTCAGAAAGAATTAATTCTTGGAATACCTTTTTAAATTTCAAAACACCTTCAGGTGTAGCAGACAGTTTTCCACCGCAGATATTAGTCTGCCTAATACTGTACAATTTCTTCCAACGATCAAAGCACCAAATGCTGGCAGTAAAATAAGGATCCCTTGCATTGAATGCTTTCCAGAAATGCAGCATTATCATACCAGTTTCAATTATAACTCTCATTCCGCCTCTATTTACAACTGTTTGCGACTACTCCACTGTCGTGTCCCCTCTTATATATACCACTATTGATATCACTAGATATTTCTGGAATATTCTGCAACAAACGAGAAATCGAATGTTCTGTAAGACAATCAAGATGTCACTAGCATGTTCTAACTTTATCTGTTTTTGCATGCCTTTTATCTTCTGGATCTGAAGAAGGCCATGGAGTTTACAATTGCCGAAAGCTTGACCTTTATTAATTTGACACGGCTGAGCACCCGCGACGCCTTTACTAGTAATGCTCGTCGTGAAAGCTTCAAGTCTTACATTGGTAGATTGTAATTGTGTGTAAAGTAATGCTGTTACCGTAAGTGTATTTCTATGGAGATAAAGAACACTTAGAATTTCTGCAAACTGGACTTTTAATCCTACTTACCCACAAAGTCACAATAGGTGTCAGGAAGTGGAACATTTGACAATGAACGTGGCATTGGAAAAGATTTTGGCAGAACTGAGAGAAATGAAGACGGCCTATGACAACCTCACCACCAAGTTGAAAGAAATGAAGACGGCAAATGACACCTTCGCTTTAAAGATGGAAGCAGCAAATAACAACTTGGCCACGACGATGACCGCGAAGATAACCGAATTAACGCGAAGACGGAGGCGGAAAATAGCAACCTGGCCGCGAAGTTGGAGACGACAAATCACAATCTGACGCCAAAGATGGCCGAATTAACCACAGATATGAAAGCGGCGAACCACCGCCTGGCAACAGAAATGAAGGCTGCGAACGAGGCCCTCGCCGCCAAATTTGAGGAGCAGTTGGGCGACGTACAGTAGGACGTCACGGAGCTAGGCAAGCGGATCGGTCAAGTAGACGAGCTCGTCGAAGTCCTGGCAAACCGCGTTAAAGACCTGGAGGTATAGGCCCACAGCAACACTAAGTCCCTGAACGCCATGGTGGAGGCCGTCGTCTGCAGGAGGTTAAAGGATTTAAAGATAGACGCACTGGGATGCGTCACAACATCTGCGCGTGGCAAACCACCGAAGTACGACGGCACGAGGTCTTCCGAAATCAATTAGACAGATTGGCAAAGCACAACAAGTGGTCGTCAGAGGAAGATGCCGCACAGCTAATAGCCAGCCGCCAGGGACGGGCAGCAGAATTTCTGAACGCGGTCCAGACAGCGGCGGCGCCAAAGGACATCTGGGAAGCCCTGAAAACCCGCTTCGGAAACCACCGCCTAGCCGCAGCCTAACGCAGCCAGCTGAAGCCAAGGTCACAGCAGCCAGGGCTGCTGCCGCAGGAGTTCGCCCTGGCAATTGAGCAGCTGGCCAGTAAAGCCTTATTCGACCTGTCACTAGAGTTCGTATCCCGGCAAGCCGCCTACAGCTTTGTTGACGGGGTACAAGACACAGAGACTTGTCACCGCCTGATGATCGGCGATTACAAAACTATCCATTAGGCGCTAACGGCAGCATTGAGGATGGAGGCAGCCAAGGTGACGGCTACCCCGACGTCGAGAACGAGGAGTATCCACTATCCTGGGGACAGCAGGCCAGCCGAGTGACGCCGGCGAACACCTAGTGGCGTGTGTTGGGTGTGTGGAGAGCCGGAACACCTGGAGAGAGAGACTGCCCACACAAGAGAAAGCAGCCGGAAAGCGAGAAAGGGCCGTCGTGGCGAGGGGCACGTCGGCGCCATCATCACCATTCCCTCGAGTGACACTGCGTGCCGTTAGCCGGCGTATGGAAGACAGCCTCATTGCGGACGGTTGGGTGAGAGGGAAACCGTGCCGCGTGCTCGTAGACACCAGGGCAGCCGTGACCGTCATCAGACCTGACATAACTAGGGTTTTGCCGACAAGGAAGCCGAGCCGACCATACAAGCTGATGACGGCATAAGGCGATACGTTGCCTGTGGAGAAGGAGGCCCTGCTGAAGTTGACCTTGGGACGGAGTGCAGTGCGTCAGTGGGTGTTCGTCGCGAAGGTGGCTGAGGAGGTGATACTGGGACTGGATGCCCTCAGGGGGAACGAGGCGACCGTGGACCTCGGCAGGAAGGCCCTGCGGCTTAACGGAGAAGAGGTCATACTCAAGCGACCATAAGAGCGCCTTGGAAACTGCTCTGTTTTCTTGAAGGAAGACGTGGTTGTCACCACGAGAAGCGAGGTGGTGGTGACGGCGCGACTGGAGGGCCAGTGGAAGAAGAACATGATGATGGACCAGAGGACGCCGGTGCACGGAATGTGTGGCCAGGACATTGTTGCCGTGCCATGAGGAGGAACCGGTAAGGCTGCTCAACCTGGTAGACACCGATAAGGGCATCCAGGCAGGGACGGAGTTTGGGACATGTGAGCCCGTGGTCAGCGTAACAGCAATCGACAAGACACTGGAGCTGATTCCGACGCAACACATGGGGCCCCAGCTGGAAGGCTTACTGGAGGGGGCGGCCGACTACATGACCGCTGAGCAGCTGGAGAAATTTCGACAACTGCTGAGATGATACCAGCACGGCTGCAGTCAAGACGACAGTTTAGCCCAGAGGTTCCACCCCATTAGTCCTGAACCCGTAGGAACTGGACCCGGGCCTCTTGCTACCAGGAAGTTATCCGAGCTGTCCCAAAGGGCGCTCGGCGTCCTCCGTGGGTCTTTCCATAAGGCAAGACCTTGTTTCCTAAGAAGCCCCCCATCTGGTCCTTTGGACTCAAGACGGGATAGAAGTGGATACGCCACTTACGCGCGCCAACACCAAAGGTGAAGGCTACCGAGAACCTCGGTGGGGCCGCCTGGTGATCTAGCACACCTTCTACTAGCTTTGCAGGCTGGTACCCGGGAGAATTAATGTCTTCCCTCAACCCTGTCCGAAGACGTAACCGATCCTCACGGGTATCGGGAACACACTGCCCCCTCGAGTCCATCCCAATCCGAACAACTCCCGAAGGAGGGGCTCAGATGCTCGGCCCGAGGTTCCTCTAGTAACGGAGGAGGTACTACGAGTGTTAGGGGTCCGCAGCGCCCGCACCACGGCAGCTGAAGGGGACGGATCCCCTCCCCTACGGGGAGTCAAGACGACAGCGATTACGGCCGCACGGATCGAGTGCTCCGCCGCATCGACATCGGAGACACGCACCCTATTTGGCAACCACCTAGACGCACACCGCTGGCGAAACAAGCCGCGGTACGGGATATGCTAGATGACATGCGATCCTGGGGAGGGATTGAAGAGTTTCACAGCCCTTGGTGTTCGCCTGTAGTCCCGGTGACGAGGAAGAACGGTGAGCTACGCTTCTGCGTGGACTACAGGAAACTAAACGGTGTCACCATGAAGCACTCCTTCCCCTTAAACCGTACGCCGACATCCTGGACACGCTGTCTGATGCGCAGTGGCTCTTGACCCTAGACCTGAAGTCGGTTTACTGGCAGGTAGCCCTGGACCCAAGAGACAAGGAGAAGACCGCATTCTCGACAGTCCAAGGACTTTGGCAGCTCACAGTTATGCCTTTTGGCCTCAGCAACGTACCAGTCACATTCCAGCGCCTCATAGAATCAGTAAAGAGAGGATCGACATATGACACATGCTGCTATACCTGGACCACATCATCATCGTCGGTAATCTTCGAATACCATGTGGAAAATCAGAGCAGGCTGCTACAGAGGCTAAAGGCTACAAATTTGAAACTAAATGCAAAGAAGTGCCAGCTCTTGGGCTACATAGTCTCGCCATCCGGAGTGGCCATAAACCCGGAGAAGACACAGCCCGTTAGAGACTGGCCTCGGCCGAAGGATAAGACAGAAATGTGCAGCTTCCTGGCGCTGTGGAGTTACTACAGCTATTTTATCAAGGTGATCTCCAAAATCGCATAACCCTCACCCGCCTGACAGAAGAACACCGGTCTTATGTGTGGACGGAGGACGCCGAAAGCGCTTTCCAGCACCTGCAGAAGACATTTTGCACAGCTCCTACTCTGGGATTCCCAAAAACACGGCGCCTTCATTTTGGACACCGACACCAGCAACAATTGCATTGGAGACGTCCTATCGCAAGTCTGGGACGGGTACGAGCGAGTGATAGCCTACTACAGCAAGACGCCATCCAAGGCAGAAAAGAATTATTGCGCCACACGACGAGAGTTACTGGTGGTAATACAGACCTTGGAGCTCTTCTACAAATAGTTGTGTAGTAAGCCATTCCACCTGACGACTGACTGCTCCGTTCTCACCTGGCTATTGCGCTTTACGAACCTCGAATGCCAGACAGCCCGTTGGGTCCAGAGGCTGCAGAAGTACGATTTCACCTCTGAACATCGCAGACGAAAGAGCCACGGCAACGCAGACGCTATGTCCCGAAGACGCTGTTCACAAGACTGGGCCAGTGCACAAGAGTGAAAGAGAAGGAGCCTGCCGCAGCTCTCCGAGTGGTCACGGCAGTGCTTGTGCATGGCTGGGATAGCGCAGGCCTGAGGAGGGAGCAGCTGGTGGACGCAGACTTGGGCTCACTCTTGAGAGAAGTGAAGGCAGGGAGAAGACCGACTTGGGAGGACATCGCACCAAGAAGTGCCACATACAAGTCGTACTTGGTCCAGTGAGACTCACTGAAGACTAGAGAGGGCATGCTGTTACGGGTATGGGAATCACCTGATGGGAAGACGCACAGAGTACAGTTGGTGCTTCCCCGGCGTAAGGTCCCGGAAGTCTTAGAAGAAGTGCAAGCCGGTACTTAGGACACCTGAGAGCAAACCGAACGATCGAAAAACTTCGACAGCGCTACTATTGGCTGAGGCTCCGAGCAGATTCTGAGAGATAGTGCCGTCAATGTCACGTGTGCGCTGCGAGTCACGGGCGCCAAACTAGGAGCCTTGGTCGCATACAGCAGTACAACGCGGAGTGCCAAACGAACGGTTCGCCGTCGATATAGCTGGACCATTCCCAGTGGACCGAGGCAATAATTACCTGATGGTGGTCGTGGACTACTTCACCAAGTGGACAGAGGTGTATGCAATCCCGAACCACGAGGCAAAGGCAATCACAGACTGCTTCGTGGAGCAAGTGTTCCTACAATTTGGGGGGCCGTTAGAGCTCAACAGCGACCAGGGCACCAATTTTAATCCAGCGTGATGAAAGAGGCACTAGAAAGACTTGGGGTGCTCAAGACCCACACAACACCCCTACATTCACAGTCGGACTGCATGGTGGAGAGATACAAGAAGACCTTCGAAGTGCACCTGAGGAAGGTCGTGGTCAGCCATCAGCGAGACTGGGACGTCAAGGTGCCACTGTTCTTGCTGGCCTACCGCTCGTCAACACACCACATCACTGGTATGATACCAGCCTGCTTAATGTTCGGCCGAGAGTTACATCTCGCTTGTGACTTGGCTTTTGGAAGCCTCCCGGATGCAAAACAGCCAGCAACCGAGTATGTGGAGAACCGTATCCATGACATGCATCAGATGGCTCGTCAGAACATTCAGAAGGTCAGCGACTGCATGAAGACCCTTTGCGACAGCAAGCCAACAGCCAAGGTTTCCAGCAAGGTGACTTAGTCTGGTTGTACCGCCCTGCCCGGACCTAGGGACGCTGCCCGAAACTTCAACAGCCGTGGAAAGGACCGTAGCAGGTGGTGAAGAGCATTAACGACGTGGTTTACCGCATGCAGAAGATGCCCCGAGGGAATATGTTGGTGGTACACCTGTATCGTCTGGCCCGCTATGATGGTGCTGTTCGGGATGACCAGCCTTGAGGAGGTAGCAGTTTTGCGAACCCAGTTTTACCTTAGTGCGCCGTAGAGAGATAAAGGACAGATAGTTCCGGCTGGATATAAACAGCTTGCCTAAGTGAATAAAGATAGCGCGGAGATAAAAGGCACGCCGAAAAAAAGTTAGAAAATTCTTGTAACATCTTGATTGTCTTACGGAACATTCGATTTCTTGTTTTTTACAGAATATTCCAGAACTATCCAGTGATATCATTAGTGGTATATAGATGAGGCGACACGCCAGCGGATTAGTGGTAAACAGTTGTAAACAGAGGGGGAACGAGAGTTGCAATGGAAACTGGTGTGTTTGGAAAGTGAACTCTTTGTTGTGGTCAACGACCTAGGTAGATTGTAATTGTGTGTGTGGCGTAATATAAAGACATTTAGAATTTCTACAAATTGGACGTTTAATCCTTCGAACTAACAAAGTCACAATATTTTCAGGCAAGACATTTCATTGGCCCTTGAAGAACAATAAACAGGACTGCATTCCTTATGTAATCGTAGAATATACAAATAATTTAAATTGCACATTTTTTCGATTTGTTGAGATAGAGTCATGGCATAGAGGCACTAACCCTGAAGCTGCCCCTCTCCTCAAAGTGTGCCCTATAGTTTCAATTTTGTGTGCCAAGAAAAGTGCTCCGTTAGAACACTCTTAAGATGATAACCCACATACCACAGTTTGTAGCCATTGATGAACACTCAAGACAAACATGTATTACGAAAAAACTAAATATTGCTTAACAAGGCAAATAAGCTCCTTTCTGAGCAAATGACAAAAATTTAGCTTCATTCATTCCAAACATTAATTTCAGTGGATGACTTTCGACAAGATGCCAGAAAGGAAAAGCTTTAAAAATTCTGTTGCATTTATATTTCTAGTACAGGACAACACATTGTCGGGACTGGCGGCATACGCCCACAAAGAGAGAGTGCATTGTGGAGATAAACCACCGCTTAGCCGCAGCGTAGCGTAGCCAACTGAAGTCAAGGTCCAGCAGCCAGGGAGGCGCTGCAGGAGTTCGCCCTGGCAATTAAGCAGCTGGCCAGCAAATCTTTCGTCGACCTCTCACCCGAGTTCGTATTCCTAGAGGCTGCCTACACATTCGTTGACGAGGTACGAGACACCGAATTACGTCAGTGCGTAATGCTCGGCGACTACAAAACCATCCACGAGGCGCTAACGGTAGCATTGAGGGTGAAGGTGGCCAAGGTGACAGCTATCCCGACTTCCCGAATAAGGAGCATCCGCTATAATGGAGACTGAAGAACAGTCGAGGGACGCCGGCGGAGACCAACTGGCGTGTGTTGGGGGTGTGGACAGCTTGGACATCTGGAGAGAAACTGCCACCAGGATTAGCAGCCGGAAGAACAGGAAAGGCCCGACGTGGCAAGGGGCACGTTGGCACCATCATTCACAACCCCTCGAGTTACGCTTTGCGCCGTCATCAGACGGATGGATGACAGCCTCACCGCGGACCGTTGGGTGAGAGTGAAGCCGTGCCACGTGTTGGTGAACACCGGGGCGGCTGTGATCGTCATCAGACCTGACGTAGCCAGGGGTTTGCCGTCAAGGATACCAAGCCGACTGTACCAGCTTGTGACGGCATTGGGTGACACCTTGCCTGTGGAGAAGGAGACCCTTTTGAAGTTGACCTTGGGACGGAGTGCCGTGCGACAGTGGGTGTTCGTCGCGGAGGTGGCTGAGGAGGTGCTACTGGGACTAGATGCCCTCAGGAGCCACGAGCAGATGGTCGACTTCGGCAGCAAGGTTATTACGTTTTGAGTTTCCAATTGAAAGCCTGATATAAGAGCCTTATTTCAAAAAGTAAAACCTCTTTTTATGTGAAGAAGTCAGACTCCAACTCCATACGGTTTTACAAATACACAAACTAAATGCTCTCTATATGGGAATAGGAAAACCATTTATCGTGCGTTTGAAATGAGAAGAGTTCTCGCTTGTACCGAATCAGATGCGTTAGAGTCTTCACCGTTGCCACCTCGTTATCCCCATTCTTTTTATATTTCCCTCTCTCTCGCACACTTGTAGGTTTTCGTGGCGCTAGACATAGGGGAACGTAAACTGAATTTTCCAAAGTGTTATAATAATGAAGTTGTTGAAATCACAACTGCAACATAGATATTCGTATATTACGCAAACTGTTTAAATATTTACTTTAAAATTAATTATAGCTTATGAATTACTTGGTTTTGTAATCCAAAGAAGATAACAGCGCTGAATCCGTAAAGCTGTGAATGTTACTTACGTTAAGAGCTAATTCATTATCATTGTCTTCAAAGTCTGTGTACTGCAAATTTATGATGATAGGTTTCAAAATCTCCTTACGTGCTATTTCTTTCCAAAAGTAATCTTCTTGTAGTTTATCTGATGTCTCACGCTCTTTCCCCCGATATTCTTTAGAACATGTCTCATAAGAAATTTTGTCTAAAACCAACATCGGAGGCACGCACCAGGGCTGACGGAACCTGCCGAAGTGGACTCGCAGTTGTAGTGCTCCTGACACGGTTATTGACGTAGGCTTCTGTTGCCAACCTCTTCACCAATACCCCAAGCACCTGTTCAGACCAGTGACAGACAAACTGGACTTCCAAGTTCCAGTAGTGTACCGCATTCCCTGTGAATGTGTGACACCGTGTATAGGACTAACCGGAAGAACCATCGCTACCAGAATAAACGAACATGAACGGAGCATTCGTCTAATGCAACATGAGAAGTCTGGGCTGGCAGAGCATTGTTTTGATAACGACCATAGAGCCAATTTTCGGGAGACAGACATCTTGGCAATATTCAACAGTTACTGGGAGCGGACTATTAAGGAGGCTTCGGCTATTTCCTCCGAATGGAGCACACTTAATCGTTATGCTGGATTTCAGTTCAACTCCTCTTGGAAACGGGCCTTAAAATGGAAATCCGTTGATTTAAGTGGCACAGATCAATATAGCTTGATAATAAAGTTAAATAGTTACGTTTCTTTGACCCAATTAATTTTCTATTTTCATGCCATCTCCTAACCTGATATTTAATTTACTCAAAACAGTCTTGTGTTCAGTAATGCGAATTTTGATAGTGTTTTGTCTTTGATTATATTCGTGTTATATCCAGTGATTAATTGGTAGTTATAACATTTAATAAATATCCTTATGATGGGAGAGATGCACACTCCCAAAACGTCAATTTTTAATGGTATTTTCACCTGGCTTGCTGCCCAAGAAGAAATTGAACCCCAAGCATCTGATTTGCAGGTGTTCGAAATTTCAAAAGTGTACAGCACATGTGCATTGTTAGCCATTGTTAGGTAGGTAGCAGCTTAACTGTAAAATCTGAAAATGAATATTCCACCAGGACCCTGACATTCAGTAAAGAAAGCTATTAGGTGGAAGTTGTATCTGAAGCCAATGGCTCCCTTTATAAGTTGTATCAATCTTGTGCTTTTATGCGAAGACGAGAAAAAGTGTATGCAGTTTCTGTATTACGAAGGTTAGTTAAGAACAAGAATGTTGTGCCGGGTGAGCGATGCAGTCCTAGATCATTAAAACATAACAGACATTGTTTAAATGTACATTGACTACAGGTTTATTTTATTTTTTATTATTAATTTTTTTGTGATTTACGTCCTCCAACGTTAAGTCATGTCGGACGGTTCTTGTTTAAATGTAGATGAGAGAACACTCGGCATTGCAACAAAAAGGAGTGTAGTTGTTGGATCAATGTTGGCAGTGTTGAAAGTTGTCTGCTATTGACGTCGGCGCATGCCACTTTGGTAGGTTCCGTCAGCCCTCGTGCGTGCCTCCGATGTTGGGCTTACACAAAATTTCTTTCGAGACATGTTCTAAAGAAGAGCCGTTTTCCCAGTCTTGTGTTTCTTGTCAATTTCTTTGTGAATAAGTCGTTCGACGTCAGTCAGTTTAAAAATATTGTTTCTGTTTGCAACATAATCTGAGCCCACATTAACTCAGTTGGATTGTTCTAGCAATAGAATGGGGGAGGTGGCGAAGCTGAATGGCGCCTCACTGATCCAGATGATACATTTTTTCATGGAAGAGTAACTGAATAATGCTGCTTTGAACTCTCTAGAATATATAGATAACGAAACATTCATAAACAAAGATATAATGGGGCCAGATACGTTCTGCCAGACTAGCAAGACGTGTATTGTTTTCTCTCATCGAATTTAACAAACACCTTGGCTTATTCAAGGTACATATTTCTATTATCACGTCGTGTCAAATGTTTACGTTTCAGTTCTAGTAATTTCAAATATACGTTCATGCATACATGCCAAACAGATAAGAAAATAAACAAAAATAATGAAAAATCGGTTAAATAAGAAAAACAATATATAGCTATATGCAGAGATATATATTTAAAATAAAAAACCAATAATGGTATTCATTACGTTGCTTACGTCGCAATGCATTGTTGTAATATAATGGTATCTAATTTATTTGTTTGTATTAGGAAAACTATTTGAGCAAACAATGTGCGGTTTTCATGGTTATGTTAGAGACATTACTCTCTACTTTCCACATGGATCAGTTTTGGCAAAATCTGAATGTTTGTCTTAGCGCGAATACTATTTCATGCAGATTGATTGGTGTGGTGCTCCTCACACATCACATACAGGGAATGCAATACAACACCGCAGGACTCCGATTGGTTGCTCACCTACGGTAGCTACAAAATAAGAATGAACATAAGGTGGGGCTAAGCGTGGCTGGTTTAACGCTGACTAATCCTTGTTTCACATAAGCTTGCCCCGCACCTCTTAACGGTCACGTGACCTAATCATCTCTCATTGGCTGCTGTTGTGGTACAGACTGTTGTGCGGTAAAAATTAGTCCGTTATTTAACATGGGGATATGTCTCTCTATGTTGGAAGAGAATTGTCAAATTTATATTTTTATAAATGTTTGAATTAAAATATATTACGCAACAGAGTTGATTTATCGGAAATGAGTGTTAATTCTTAAACGAAGTAAAAAGGAGATTCCTTTGCTTTCAAGAGCGCCTTTCATATGCCATGATAGTGCGTGCGTTAGCGGTAGTGGTGACATTTGTTTATATGACTTTTATCAATGACCTGGTTTTGAACTGGATTTGTCATATATTGCCATCCGAAAGTGTGCTGTGCCGAGTACGAGAGCTAAATTATTTTACTGATCATGCATTGCGCGTGTACTTGTTATATGACTAATGGCAGAGTCTACCGCCAGTTTTTCGCTGAAGAATCGCAAAGCGGTGAAAAAACAATTGTGGTACATGTGTTTAATGCACTCGTAGTGAAGAATCCGCCTTTGTCAGTGAGAGAAGTCGAACAGCTGTGCTCTGAACTTACAGGTGTGACTTTTACGGCCGTAGGAACATCGCAACGTGAAATTGGGACAACAGGAAAATTTATCACTTCAGGCAAAAGCCGGAATAATGAAAAGCGCGTGCTCGGAGAATAGCAGGAGTTCGTGAAAAGTGCTGTGTTTCGTTATGTGCATAGTTTTAGCTTTAGAAACGAACTCCTTAGCATAAATAAAATTTTGCATGCTGTAAATGAGGATACAGATTTACCAAATTTCAGCAGATCTAGTATGAATAGATTGCTTATACAGCTGGCGTTTGTGAATGAAAAAGAAGCAAGAAAAATTTGCTAAGAGACAGAGGCGATATTGCTGTGTGGCGAAGACGTTATTTAAGGACAATCAGACTGTACCGGGATACAAATCGCAAAATATACTGCATTGACGAGAGTTGGGTTGATGAAGGACGCACGACAAGTAGAGTATAGCGTGACACAAATTTTAAGACTGAAAGACTAGCATTTTTGCAAGTATGTGTGCTGCTTTAAAAAATCTCACTGGGAAACGTCGAAGGCCTTTCATTATCAACTTGCTTCAGTTTCATTGCTGATTCATTCAGTTTCAACTTGCTCAGTTCCATTATAAACTTGTATTTTTGCATGCCTCCATATTGTTATTTGTATGATTTTATCTATCTTCCTGGCAATTATTATGACGTTTACTGCAGGTTTAAATGTGACGGAAAGGCCCCGCCTATGGGCTATGGCGCGAAAGCATTAGCCAATTAGGGTGGAGGGGAAGGTCGTTCCACGCGGAGTGATACATGTCAGCGGGGCAAGGTTATATGAAACAGAGATTAGCCAATGACTTGTGTGCGATTTTGTATAGTTCAACACGCGGACCGGCTGGCTTTGCTAAAATCTACGATTAATTTCTTTGCGCACTCAAAAGATTGCAGAATTGCAGAATTATTTTGTTTCTCCCATGACGCAGAGCTATTTTCTCTGAGCGAGACTGTCCAAACCTCGTGTTTATAGGACATCTGGTTTCAGAGATATGGAAAGATAAGCCACCTGACGAGAAAGAATGGAATCATTAACGGTCAGTGAAGAAAAACACACACGTGCTACGCTACAGTTGCATCTTTTACCTTGCATTCAGCAAAATGGCGATCTTTTAAGAGTGCAGACTTGCTTTTCAAAACTAATACATATGTCGGTTAGCAAGCCTAGTACTGGTGTACCTAGTACTGACTGCGAGATTTTATATAAGCAGGCTAGAAATATTATTTTTCATGCGTATTCATTTTTCAAACAGTTGTCATTTAAATACATTTTCGAAGTTACAAATTTGCACAAGCTTGTCACGTGAGTGCTCTTTTGTGACGAACATTGATAAAGAAGTCAAAGAGTTCACCAAGTTAGATTTCGCATATTTAGGTCTCCTTGGATACATCGAGCAGCTAAAAGCGTACTAGCAAATTAGAAGATTTTCAAAAGTGTGTTTTACGTAGAACAAATTATGATTTATATAACAGGGGAGAATATCCAACTGCCAAAAGGCTGAACAACTTAATGGGGGAGAAAATAAGATATACAGGTCTGTATCTTCTAATTAATACATTCTGATATCTCTTGGGTTAAATATAGGAGAACTAATAATGGTCGCAAATTTCAGTTTGAAAAAAGCGAGAGTCTTGCCGCAAGATTAAAATTTCTGCGCAGAATACACAACATTAGATGTATAGGTGATTTATGGTGTCAACATGCTTCATAAATGTACATTCGTATCTTCGTAATTATTATGTATTTTAACGAAACAAAAGTTGGCAAAGTCCTTTACAGGTAGTACACAATTACGGTATCATTAAAGTACATAATATACACAGATCGTTGAAATGCCACTTGTTGCACTGTAGCAAACTCCATTCTTTTTTCGAACACATCCAATTTGTGTCATTTTGTTTTGCGTGCATATAAACCATGACTGCGCAAGTGAATTGTTCACCGATTCGCAGTATTAAGGTTCAGATTACATAATGTTTTCCCACACATGCTGAAATATTAAGCGAACTACTCTGTCAGCGTGTGTATGTATCAGTGTGTAGATCTCAGATCACTTGCTACGGGGTTCGGTGAGACAAAGACAAATACATCTTCCATCTCTGTCTTTCGCTCGCTATGGATCTGGCAACGCCAAGAAAGTACGCTAACTGTAATGGCTGTTCGTATGTTCATTCTTATTTTGTATCTACTCTAGTAGCACGCACAGAACTTATACTTGTAGCGCCCAAAGACAAACACCTTCCCATTTGAAACAAATAACAAGTGTTTAATCAAAGTATATTACGTTTTGAATTTTGCTTTGAAATCCATGATACATTCATTTGTTAGACAAATCATTCCTCACTTTTAGTGTAGATGTCACCCTCGCACTACATACTGTTTTCCACATTCACAAACTAAATGCTGCCAACGTAGGAGTAAGAAAAGGCTTCGAAAAGTTGAATCAAGATATTTTACTTTCTGGACTTTCATTAAATCGCTCATGCAACCGTCTTTTGTCAAAATAACACATAGTTCAACATAACTTATTCGAAATTATGTAGTAACTGAATATGGATTTGTGCATATGTACCAAATTATAAAGTCAAGTATATTGAGAGTGAAATGTCTGTAAGCGTAATAAGAATGTAGCAAATTAACATGAGTTTAAAACGCAGAAATGTGACATATAATGAAGCTAAACTGCTCATGCAGAAGAGTAAAGTCATTATCATCGATGTCAGAAATCGTTATGAAATAAGAACACAAGGTTCCATTCCTGGCAGTCTTAATATTCCACTAAGTCAACTTCGGATCACTTTAGAAGGAATCTCCAACGCTGAGTTTAAAACGAGATATGGAGTCAAAAGACCAAGCAAAACCGCCAACATTATGTTCATTTGCAGTGTTGGTGTACGGAGCAAACGAGCCATGGAAATGGCATTCAGGTTGGGTTATGCTAACTCCTACAACTATATTGGTGGATATCGAGACTGGAGAAGCTATCAAGAGGCACAATGAACAACACTGCTTATATAAAGTTTGGACAAAAATTTGAATGTTCATCACCTAATTAGCCGGCATTTCTTGTGATTTAATGGATTATGTCTATAATACTTCTCAATTGTCTTTTATATCTTTGGAAACATTTATCAATTATTACACCGAAAACGAGAATATTAAAGTGCTAGGACATCACAAAGAACAAAATTAAAACTATGGTCAAAAATCTGGAAAAACGTCATCACAATGAAATAAAATGTTTAGTGTTAGCGTTGGCTTCATCGACATGCGTCACCACAGGCGGGCCATCACAAACACTTTGAAGGCGGATGTACTGCAGCTGGACAAAACTCAGAACACCGCTGAGGTTCTTTCACATAAGGATAGTAACAAATAGCATCCTACGCCGTAAATTCCATATGGAACTTGTTAACACCACTGGACTTAAAGAGACTCGAGGCAGTAACGACTTGCTTTTTAAAGAGAAGCACTTCGCGTCGCAATCGCAACAAGGTCGAGGTTCGTGTACCACCTGGCAGCGACGGACTTCTTCATCCGGGAACTCACGATCCAGAACAGCCTAAAAAACACCCCAGCATATGAAGCCTACATAAGTCAGAGAGAACATAAAGGGGCCGAAATAGACCCAAACATTTACATTACGCCAACCACGAAAACCGACGACTGGAAGCAGCCACATTTCTAGCTCATGCATGTGTATACAAGAATGCCGGCTCATGGTTTCTAATAAAGGATCTGCGAAGAGAGAGGATTTCACAACCCTAAGATGGACTGCCGCTGTCTACTGTCCAACAAGTGGTGTCATCCTCATCACATAGGGATGGTACGCAAAGCAAGGACTAAATCAATAGTATCTTATGCCAATGACCAAAACTTTGGTTAATTCCGTTTATCAGGTACATATTGTGTGTAATAAATCATTTACAAATAACATTTATTATTTCTTGTAAATGCATTTAAGGTACTTCCACTTTATCACATCCAGGCCACAACTTATGTACATAATCACCAGAGCTAGGAAGTTCCTACCGATTTCTGTGAGCAGTGTAAGAGCGGCTAGGCATGCCACAAGGCAAGGTTTATTATTATTATTATTATTATTATTATTATTATTATTATTATTATTATGATTATTATTATTATTATTATTATTATTATTATTATTATTATTATTATTATTATTATTATTATTATTATTATTATTATTATTATTATTATTATTATTATTATTATTATTATTATTATTATTATTATTATTATTATTATTATTATTATTATTATTATTATTATTATTATTATTATTATTATTATTATTATTATTATTATTATTATTATTATTATTATTATTATTATTATTATTATTATTATTATTATTATTATTATTATTATTATTATTATTATTATTATTATTATTATTATTATTATTATTATTATTATTATTATTATTATTATTATTATTATTATTATTATTATTATTATTATTATTATTATTATTATTATTATTATTATTATTATTATTATTATTATTATTATTATTATTATTATTATTATTATTATTATTATTATTATTATTATTATTATTATTATTATTATTATTATTATTATTATTATTATTATTATTATTATTATTATTATTATTATTATTATTATTATTATTATTATTATTATTATTATTATTATTATTATTATTATTATTATTATTATTATTATTATTATTATTATTATTATTATTATTATTATTATTATTATTATTATTATTATTATTATTATTATTATTATTATTATTATTATTATTATTATTATTATTATTATTATTATTATTATTATTATTACTATTCGTCAATACTGACGAATAGAAACAACATTCAAAACGTAATAACATATTTCTCTATTTACTAAAATATGCTAAACATTCATTGACACTATAGAAACCTTGTTTAGTAAGAATATATTTAAGAGATGTTTTTTAACTTCAGAGATCATGTATCTGTAATATATCAGTAACAGAATTATACATAGTCAAACCTCTATGATATTTGAATTCAATTTTTTTAGCTGTTCTAACCATATTGAAATGAATATGACTTTGGATTTCTCGTGAAATGATTGTATGTATATATATATATATATATATATATATATATATATATATCCTTGTTGATACAGTACTTATCAATATGCCTAAGAGTGTAATGAGCAGTTTCTAAAATACAAGGACCAGGAGCGGTTAGAAGTTTAAGCTCTAAAATAAGGTTCACAATGAGTCAGATAATTTAAACTCAACATTGCCCCTTCAATTAATCCATTGGAGGATGCCCAGAATGCTATTCCAAATGTTTACATACTTTCTACATATGCTTTTTATATCAGTTTCAAAGCATGCCGTTTCCAAGTATCCCTTAACTTTAAGAAAATAAAATGTGCTCTATTCAATTTAATTATGATATTATGTATGAGATGTTTTCATGATGTTTCTGTATCATATCGAATTATATCATTACCTATTGATATATTTGGAAGTGTACAGATCTACCTCTTTTTGTTAGATCAAAGTTAGTACAGTAGGATTTGCTTGTTTTCCTCGTAGAATGCAACTCATTACTCTAACTTGTATCCTAAACTAATACATATTACATGTTTAGCATATGCTTTACACCGAGTGGCCGAATCAATCAAATGTAGTTATGCAGGTGTAGATAGTTTTGTAGCTGACGCGAAAAAGATAGCTTTGAAGGCATTTAAGAAGTTCAGAGAGTTAGCACCAGACATATCGTAGCACTGCGGCCAGTTGTCACCAGATGGGGAACTTGGCTAGAGGCTGTAATCTATTATACCGAACATTATGACAAAGTTGTTTTGCTATTAGCTAATTTAGAAACCGATTGCAGCTCTAACATACCAACTGCCAAACGTCTAGAAACGAACATATTCATTGAAATATATTATTGATTGCACATTTGTTCGAAGAGTTACCCACAACTATCACACTGTTATAGTTCAGAGGTATGGAGCTGATTGAATCTGAGCGGCATGTGGAAATGTCAAAACGGAATTACCAAACCTCGAGCCTTCTACCTGAAATAAAGATGAAAATGAAAATTTTAATTCAAAAGAATGCAGGGTTCGGTGCGATTTACCGCATACGAGATGTACTTTCGGATCCCAACAAACGCTATGATATTAATACGTAACTGATAAAATATTTCAAATATGCTCGATCATATCCTGTGAGGTCGAAGGAACATTTTTGCAGTATAAATCTTGTTTGACGGGACGTAGAATGAGTTTTTCATTTGAAAGGCTTCAGAGGTACGTTATTGTTTTTAGTAATACGGCCGCAGATGAGTAAATATGTAATAAAATTCCTGCCTTGGTATTTTGTCTAGTAAGAGTCTTCAGATATTTAAGAAATTCATATTATTATTTGGATATCGTTTTACATTCGATCAGGAAATATTACAACCCGCGTTACAACTGCTTGGGTGTTGCCACAATATGCCTACTTAAATAATGAAATCACCCAGAGACAAGCCCGTATATACTATATAAGAATATGTTATGTTGTAAAACTTGAAGCTTTCATGGCAGGCATTAGTAATCAAGGCTTCGCGGGTGATCAGCCGCGAAGCTTTGGTTAGTAATTTGTATATAGCACATACATAATGATCTAACTAGGCGTGCATTTAAAAATGTCTCGTAAGTCATTTTTGATCTCTGGGCAAACGATTTCAGTGCCCCTCCGCCATGCGCTCTTATCACTGACTTGTTTGAATGCCGGGAGAAGGTTGGTCGCAACCTGTATAGGGAACGGCAAGCGGTACAAGCTTCCTAGCTCTGACAATCACTGTCGAGATGAAATAAATACAAGTTTAAGTAAAGCCGCTGTAACCTTTTACATCCCAATAACCAACGAACATGCAAACATACGAGCTACGAACGTGAAAAATAAAACAAATCAGAAACCAAAATACCAAGGATAAAATAATTTGTTACTTCATCGGGTTTGATATGACATTGACCTTGTGCATACCTACCATTGTCCCAGTCTCACCTTAGGCCGAGCATAACGTCAATGATCTCGTAATTAACAAGATATCCTCTCTTCCAACTTATAACTTGTGAAATTTTACCAAAAAAACATCTACCCACCGTCTCTTAATATAAATTAATCAGCACGTCAGTAAGGGACAGAGTCCCGGAATTCCAAAATGTCGAAGGCTCTTTCTTTCTCCTCAGACAAGGATAGCCCCTCAACGACACCTCTGTGTGACTGTAATCTTTTGTCGGAAAAGTTATTTCTCTCGTTTTATGCTGATGACTCTCCCCAACTGCATATTGTTTTATAAACACACAAACTGTATCTAACATAGAAATAAGAAAGCCCTTGAAAGTGCTGAATTAAGATATACTAGATTTGAACTTTACACTAAAACCCTGATGAAACAAGCTTTTGTCAACAAATGATTTCTCACTGTTTGTGTCGATGCCTTTCCCCAACCGCATAAGTTTACAAATACCCAAACTAGATGCATCTAACGTAGGAATAAGAAACCCCTTCAAAAGGTTAATTAAGATATATTAGATTTGAACTTTGCACTGAAACCCTGATAAAAGAAGCTTTTGTCAAAAAATGATTTCTCACTTTTTGTGCCGATGTCTCTCCCCAACTGCATATTGTTTTACAAACACACAAACTAAATGCACCTAACATAGGAATAAGTAAAGCCCTTCCAAAACCCTTCCTTGCTTTTCGAATTTTCCATTGAAACCCTGATGCAACAAGCTTTTGTCGGAATAATGATTTTTCAATTATTGTGTCGCTCACCCTCCAATCGTATACAGTTATACAAATACACAAACTAATTGCCACCAAGGTAGGAATAAGAAAACACTTCAAAAATTGAATTAAGATATATTATCTTATTCATTATTCTTTATCTTCCTGTGTCCATGTTTTCACCTTACGTCACTTGTTAATTTTTTATGGACTATCAAATCAGGCTTTCACAATGCCAAATTCGAAAATACTTATCCAAAATTTAATTTTTTTCCACACTAGGACACTTGGAAAATCATACAAGAGCTGTAGATCTGTACCGCATGACCCACCACCTCAACAGGATGAACGTAGAGGACATCTGTCATCGGCTTATCCATAATTCCATGGATGATTCATATATCAGGGCAGTTGTCACTTGTGATAAAATGAGTATATTTTCAAAATCCTGATGCTTCAAAGCAGTAACTTTAACCCGCCAACCTGCTAAAGTAATCGTTAAAAGAATCGGTTGTGTCCCAAAGTAATGCTGTGTGTTTGGTGGAATTTTGGACGTGTGATTCACTGGCAGTTGGTTCCAAACGGGCGGGAGATTAATGTGGATATTTATTCTGAACAGTTGGAACGAGTTCGTGAAATTTTGAGATGGAGATACCCAGCATTAGTTAGCCGAAATAGAGTTAAATTGCAACAGGAAATGACACTCCATACTGCATGAGCCATGAAAAAACTTCAGGAATTGGGAGGAATAGAAATGCTACTACACCCAGCATACAGCCCTGATCTCGCACCAACAGATTTTGATATTTTTCAATCCATGGCCCATTTTCTAAGTGAAATAAATTTTGAGAACATTGAAGCAGTGCAAGTGGGTGTCACCAAATTCTTCTAAACAAAAGTCAGAGACTGGTACCATCGTCGGATAATAAACCTTGCTGAACCAGTGCAAATGTGGATGTGCCTCTGAATTACTTTTATTATAATTCTATAAACGTGACGTTGGATATTGAAACTTACCAATGATCCTCCTTAAGAGACGCTTGCTTTGTTTCCTCTGTATTTATTTTGTAAACAGGTTCGTTAGTGAGGGACAGTAAATATAATTGTATTAAGAGGAAGCAAGCCAGTATTTTATACAGGTATAGGGGGATATCTTGAGCACTGCGACTACACAGCTCTGTAGTGGCTAACACCTCCCAGCAGAAGGAGATGAAGTGAAGGAACCGCAGAAGGCCACATGGTCACAGGTGACAGATGTCCTTAACACGTGCTAAGAGCCTTTCTTTCCAGTGTCTAGATAGCTGGACAAGCCAAGAACAGTCTGTATAATGCGTTATTATCCACGCCATTTGTCCGATACCACCATACACCACAAACCAGAAATCACACCTAAAACATAAAGAAATGGTGAAATTAAGCAGCCCGGCATTCACTTAAGTGACCAGGGGAAACCCTGAAAAGTCCAAGGGGAGTGCACGGGGATCAAACACACGAACCACAGAATGTGACTAGTACATGCTATTGAGCACCACATCAGGTTTTAGGTGATCATAAATTTACTAAGTAAAAAAACACAAATCTAATTGTAAAAAGGTTACTTTGTCGCCGTAAAGTAAGTAAAAGTAAACCTCTCAGATATTGCTCAAGCAATAACCTCTCTTTCTCTTTCAGCTGTTCATTTGCACTTATTTCTTGCTGTTTCTAAACATTGCTATGTTACACAAATACAAGTATTTGCAACAAAACTTCACTTATCTTAAGAAATTGATTTGATTTTTTTATCATTTTCTTAAGATAAGTGAAGTTTTTGATGAAAATATTTGTATTTGTGTAATATTTATTGCTTCACTGTAGCTTGCCTCATTTTTATGTAATTACTATGTTCTTAGAATGTTTGTTTAAAATCTGATGTATGTGCCTTTACTCTGCCCTGATCGAATTACAGTGGACTTATAGAAAGACATTAATGAACTATTCTTGGAAGCTCCCAAATTTACTGCTAATGCAGGGGCTTTGATGGGAGTAGGAAAAGCTAATTATGACAAAAATACTGAAATATTTATTTCCTGTATTCCTTCTTGCTGATAGAATGTCATTAACATTATCAGATTTTGTTGTTTCAATTAATTGCAGACATTCAATGTTTTAGTTTTTGAGTGTATTCTTAGCGAAAAAGGTTTCAAATTCCTTTAAAAGATCACAAATGCTGATTATGTACGTTATATCTCGTGATACGGTTCATCTGGGGGACGTGGCTAAATTTATGAGGGACTATCTGTTGTGCCAGGCATTATGACGTTACAGAAACTGTTGGAAGCGATTAGATGCAAACAAAATATTACATCAGTAAGATGTACATTAAATTTCACGATATGGTGCGTATGGAGGATGTGGCTAAATTTATGGCAGACTGTCTGTTGTGCCGGGCATTAGGTCGTTACAGAAACTGTTAAAAGCCATCAGATGGAAACAACAGTTTACATCAGTAAGTTTCTCATTATTTTCGCTATATATCTGGATCCGGTGCGTACGGAGGATATGGCTAAATTTATGAGACTGTCTGTTGTGTCGGAAATTAGGTAGGTACACTGCCGTGAATTAGGTAGGTACACCTTTGTGTATTCCCTGACAGACGTCTACTCAGTAGCTGGTCAGAGGCACGTCTCTGGTAAGTAGGAATAATCTTTGCTAAATATGTCTCCCTGAGAGGTCTCCCAACCTATCAGCATTATGCAGATACCTTGCCTTCTGTGATGGCTCTTTGGTAAGGCACTATGACTGATTGTCACTAAGAAATTTTATTTTCCCACCTCTATTACATAGGTGGTTACATGTTCAACATATCCTGAGTTCTCATACTTGGCTTAACCACCCTCGGGTTAGGCAAATTAAACTTCAGAAAACTTATGCATAATTGGAGAAATTTAGTAACAGTGACGCCAAAATTAATTGAAAAAAGAAACTAATTATAGTTGATTTTTAAAAGAAGTGCTAAAACGGGATTAAAACTAACCTTTTGAATTCACAAAGCTTATTGACAACATGTTGTTAAAACAATGAAGACCTTATCTCCACATCAACAGAAGTCATTGATACATAGCTGAAACGACATAAATCTTATGGAGAAAAATAAAGTGATAGACAGGATTGCTAGAATCTCTGCTGCTGTTAATAGTAAGGGTCCTCTCACCTGTTACCTGCTGTCACAAGCCTTAGGAAAGTGTATTAGTTACGTTAGACTCTGTTGAACAGGAAACAGATTGTTAAAAGATGTTCAGGTTTCAAGAAAAACTGTTAAATGAAACAAAAATTCTATAAAAAAGGACCTTTAATTGGATACAAAATGAAGCTAGTCACAGTGAAGTAACAAATACTACACAAATATAATTATTTGTAACAAACACTTTACTTTTCCTTTACAGAAATTGATGGACCGTTCAAGAAATCGTTTGGGGATAAATAATATTATATTTTATTTGCTATATTTTATGTCCCTGAATAAAGAGGAATTTAGCACAGAGTATAAACACATTATTAATGCTACTTTAATTAATGGTCGTTATAAAGACTTTATACACAAAAAAATTAAGTATCCAAAACTATATATGATACGTCTACCCTTAAACAAAGAAAAGATGATTATAATTTAAAAAGTTTACTTACAACCTTGGGTTAATAAATATTAAACAAAATCAAATAATTTGGTGTAACTTTGGGCCCTCAAAATAAATATAATGTTAAAAATGTACTACATTTCTCTAAAGAATATATATTCCTGATAATAAAAATCTAGCATTTATCAATTTAATTGTTTAGATCGCGATCAGATTTATATTGGAAATACCAAACGTACTTTACTAACCAAACTGAAGGAACATTTTCCAAATATTCGGTATAAACAGACTGATAAATCGGAAGTGGCATATCACTTTTGGTTAGTCATCCATAAAATAATATTATAAGTTAAATTATTAAAACAATTAAATGGTCCAAAATATCTAATGGTTTGGGAAAACACATTTATTTTAACAGATAGCAATCTTGTAATGAAATTTGAAATACTGAAAATCGATTCTGTCTTTAAATTTGTTTTATCTTGAGAGTTTGGTAGTACTGGCAGGAATGTAGTGATCTCTAGTGACCGTAAAGTTGACAACAATGAGATTGAATGTGATTAATAATTTAAATGAGTGTTTACGAAATCGCAATCTCACAATCCCTTCAAATTTCCATGAATTTCTTTAAAGAAATTTCTTTTTCTTATGTTACAAATAATTATGTTTGTGTAGGACCATTAAATCAAAAAATAGCTGAAAAGGCCAAAATGTCATATAAAAATTCTAAAAAGGAACCTTTGAATAGACAAATAGCTACACAGGCAAAAAGGACAAATAAAATTCTACATTATTTGGCCTCTAGTGACCTATAGTCAACATATATTACTTTGGGCCTCATCTTCAGACGCTAGGGGAAAAAGGATTTTTCCTCAAATTCCTAGCTCTAGTCATAACCACTCAACAAACTGTAAGGATGGTCCATAAACATTAAAATTAAATAGTAGTAATGTACATCTGGCATGTACTTCACTTTTGGAAAACTGTGTTTGTAAGAATGTAGAATACTTTAGCTATTCTTCAGTAGTATTTTTGAATGTCTGATTTTGCACTTCTTTGCTGATATGAGCTGTCATTTTTATCCATATATACTTACTTTTCATTAATTTCATCAGGAACCCTTACTGATGGTATAAAAGGGTCCTAGAGAGAAGCAAATATTAAAATTTCTTAAAATGTGTCCTCATTTGCAAAGACACAACCTAATTAAAGCATTTCGCTTTAACAGAGAAAATAGGATATTGATGTGAAAATGAAATACTTAAATATATTAATATAAATATATCCTTAAAAAGTCTGATACGTTGAATTAATAAGAAATACTAAGAGACTGTCATCTACTGACTTGAAGATATTATCACGTCAGTCACAAAGCTGGGTCAGCGATGAAGAAAAATGAATAATTGGAGACGTAACCTAACCGCTGATACTGTCACTAAGATGGACCAGTCATTATCACAATATAGCTGTTTTCTCTGTTGTGCAAGTTTCAAGACCTTCATTTAACTTGTTTATAACCGTTTAAAATTGGACACCATAAATGACACATCACCTTAAGTAGAGAAAGGCCTTAAATACTCTAATACCATCAAGTTAAAAGATAACAAGAGTTAGTCTAGGATGACTAGATAGGAAAGGTAAAAGAGGGGATCTGATATTATGATATCTGATATTATAAGTAAGAAATATCAGTCGAGGCCAATAGCTTACCAAACTGATGAGCAGCCCTTCCATTTTATTCATCACATAATTTTGATTAGATTTGTTCCTTGAAGTCTTCAGATTATAGAAGCAATTAAAGGGTCACATTTCTACTATTACAAAATTGATATATCTGGTATACTTTTAAGCATTAATCTTTTATTTAAATTAACTAATTGTTTTATTATTTTGTGGAATTCTGCAATATTTAGGTCTTTAGATGTTATATTGGATGTTATGGATATTATAGTTGCTATAGAGTCAGATAATACAACTTTCTCAAATTTATTTATGTGATACAGAAGATTTTGTAAAGTCTGAAGGATTGCCGAAATTTCTCCATCAAAATTTGTAGAATTTAAACTTAACCTTTTGTAGACAGAGAAACGTTGGCATATTACACCAGCGCCAGTACCAGCAATATTTGGTAAGCTGGTCCTGTCAGTGTATACATGTAGCCATTCATTGGAAGGATATCTTAAATTTGTTATTTCTAGTGTCATTTGTTTCAGGACACATGAACAGGTTTCAAATTTTCTAACTTATGCATCTAAGTGTAGACATTGTTCAATATCAAACACTTAAAGGATTGATGCTTACTTTTAAGTTTTCTTTTAAGTAACGAAGTCTTAATTCTTGTTTGATTTCTTTGACTTTAGTAAGAAAATTTCGTTCATCTTTTAAAGTTTACTTGTCAGTTTCTTCTTTCCCGGTCATTATGAGGTAGTCTGATTAATTTTTCATATTGCAAAACGATTGCTTTTTCAATATCGAGGACAAGTCTTGAATTACTTGTTAAATATTTTAGAGCAAGTGCTGGGGTAGCTTTGGTAGCTTAAATGGAAGGGCTAATCATCAGCTTGGCGAGTTATTTACCTCCACTGACATTTCTTGCTTTCCATAAATCAGATTCCCTCTTTTACCGTTCCTATCCAGTTATCCTTCTCTTAACTCTTTTTTTTTCTTAGTGCCTGAGAGTATTCAAAGCCTAGGGGATCATTTCATTTCCTTTCCTGTTCATACCTTTCTCTACTTAGGGTGATGCAACTACCATTTATGGTACCCAATTTTAAATGGTTATAAAAAGTTAAATAAAGAAAAACACCTAAACAAAACTGGTGGAAAATAATTTCATCTTGTATATAATGCACACATTTAATGAATGACTTGTTTCCTGCAATACATCATACGTTTTCCAAAGTCTTGCATGTGTATAATGATACAAGGGTGACTTCCTGTAGAGGTATACCTTCATGCAGTGAGGTTTAATGAGCACATTATGGCAGCTGTGCATCACTTCATATATTGTAATGTATAGGAAATTTTATACTATACATAAGCACTTTAATAATACAATAAACTTAAGTAGTCAGCACTACATAAAATCCAAACTACAATTGTACAGTACTCATCAGAATGGCTGCAAGAGGGTAAGGCATACAACTTAATTCATTAGCCTGCCATTTGTGTACAATTATTTCATGGTTCCTGTGGAATTTCAGCAGATGTAGAGAAGTTTTTTCTCCGGCACCATTCCTTCCACAAGAAATGTCTTTGTCTGTACAGGTCGTGTAAACCTATGCATTCTGCATAACAAGCTGGAGCACTTCATTTTGAGGGGCTGATGTGGCATAGCCCTACCACACTTTTTCAGTACCAAGAACCGAAACAACAACAAAAATATCAGAGATATAAATATCTGTATAATATTAGTTACAGATGATACTTTCTGGGGCAACAAACACGTTAGGTCACATTTGGATAGTTGCCAACGCCAGGAAGCTTTAAATAATTCCATACTTTTTACAGCTGCTTACTAATCTCTTTTTAAGAAAGTTAAAATTCCAAGAGATAAAACAGTTTATGTGAGGGATGGGGGCTAGTAAGGAATAATCCTGTGTAATGGTGAAGGGAGTTCCCAAATACAAAAAATCGATGTATTCGATTCTTGGATGTTCTCGAGAAGCTCTCAAAACCTCAAGGTGTATTCGAATACCTCTCGAATAATGCAAAGCTGTCCTTTGCGTTTGTCCTGAGTGCTGTTCCTGAATACCTCTTGCCCGAAGTTCTCAGATAGGTACAGGTGCACTGAACTGGAATATGAATCCAGATCTCGATTCAGAATCACAGATTGTGATTGGTGCTCACAAATCCACATCTTAAAGGTCAGGCAGTGGAGAGGGGAGAAGTGAACTGGCTGACAAACAAACATCGTATGAGACAAACATCGTATGTAATGGAAATTAATTGTTCTTTCACACTGGCCGTGTGTAGGCTAAAGTATGGCAAGATAGAGTCAGACTGAAAAATTCAATGCCATAGCCCGGATATGAACCACGAATTTTCTGGTTGCCGTCCAGCCCCTCTAACGATCGAGCTACTATGGCCAACGTGTCGACAAGACATTAAATTCTCCAAGTGACTCGTATTTTCCCCTTTAAATCACTTAGGAGTTCTCATAAACACATAAGACAACCTTAATGGCTACTTACAACATGTAAGTACTTTAAGGCCCGGGCTTTATAGTTAACCACTATTAGGTCAATCATTGGAAATTAATTGTTCTTTCACACTGGCCGTGTGTAGGCTAAGTATGGAAAGATAGAGTCAGACTGAAAAGACTAAAGCCCGGGCCTTAAAGTACTCTGAATTTGTGGGTTCGTAGAATTGAAAGTCCAAGTAGCAGAAATTCAAAATGTTCTTTATTTCCGTAGAAATAAACTTAGAGCAGTAGAATTAAGTCACATACACAATTAGAATCTTCCAGGTCACCGTCCACAAACAAAAGTGTTCACACAATTCAGTTCTGATTACACTCTGCTCCACTCTCGTTACGTCTTTGTTTACCACTCTGTTTATGACTGTCCTTTGGCGAATCTCGGCATCCTTATATATACCAATACTCATATTACTAGATATTTCTGCAATATTCGATAACAAACAAGAAATCGAATGTTCTGTAAGACAATCAAGATTTCACTATAATTTTCCTATTTATCTAACTTTATCTGGTTTGGCATGCCTTTTATCTCCGCGCTACGTTTATCTGCTTAGGCAAGCACTTTATCTCCGCCAGGCACTATCTGTCCCTTATCTCTATGCACCGAACCCTTCGTGTGCTTCGCCACAGTCACGACACTGCTCCCTCCTCAAGACTGGTCATCCCGAGCAGCACCATCGTAGTGGGCCAGACGATTCAGGTGTACCACCAACATCTTTCCTCGGGGCACCTTCTGGTTGCGGTACATAAGGTCGTTAATCCTCTTTACCACCCGATACGGTTCTTGCCATGGTTGTTGAAGTTTCGGGCAGCGTCCCTTGGTCCGTGTAGGGCGATACAACCAGACCAAGTCACCTTGCTGGAATCCTTGGCTGTTAGATTGCCTGTCGTATTGGGACTTCTTGCGGTCGCTCGCTTTCTGGATGTTCTGACGAGCCATTTCATGCATGTCGTGGAGATGGTCCACGAGGTTCTTTTTTTTGTAATTTACGCCCTCACGGTTAAGTCGTATCGGACGGTGAATGAATTGGGTGAAAAGATGCACAAATGACTCGAGGGTTCATGGAGCTTAGACTTACCCGACATTCGTCTTGAAGGATAAGGGAAAACCCCGGAGAAACTCTATCCAGGTAACTCACCCTGACCGAAATTCGAACTCGGGACCTCTTGAACGCGAGGCAGACACGCTACCATCAACGTTACCGAGGCGGGCATTCACAAGGTTCTCCACATACTCGGTTGCTGGCTGTTTTGCATCTGGGGGATACCAGAAGCCAGGTCACAAGGAAGGCGTAACTCTCGGCCGAAAAATAAGCTGGCTGGCGTCATCCCAGTGGTGTCGTGTGTTGACGAGCGGTAGGGCAGCAAGAACAGTGGCACCTTGACATCCCAGTCTCGCTGATGGCTGGTCACAACCTTCCTCAGTTGTTCTTCTAAGCGTTTGATGTATCTATCCACCGCGCCGTCCCATTGTGGTTGTAGATGTACTGTGCGGGTCTTGTCCACCCAAAGTCTTTCCAGTGCCTCCTTCATCAGGTTGGATTCAAAATAGGTACCCTGGTCGCCGTGGAGCTCTAACGGCACCCCAAACCGGCAGAACACTTGCTCCACGAGAGAGTCTGTGATCGTCTTCGCCTCCTGGTTCGGGATGGCATGCACCTCCGGCCACTTAGTGAAGTAGTCCACGACCACCATTAGGTACCTATTGCATCGGTCGAACACTGGGAATGGTCCAGCTATGTCGACGGCGATCCGTTCAAATGGCGCTCCGACGTTGTACTGCTGCATGCGAACACGGTTCCTAGTCTGGGGCCGCGACTCACCGCGTAAACATGAAAATAACGGCACCAGCTCTCAGCATCTGCTTCGATCCTCAGCCAGTAGTAGCGCGGTCCAAGTTTGTCGATCGTTCGGTATGCTCCCAGGTGTCCTGAAGTACCGGCGTGCACTTCTTCTAAGACTTCGGGGACCTTAATCCGCGGAAGTATCAACTGTTTCCCTGCATCTTCCCATCAGGTTATTCCCATACCCGTAACAGCAGGCCCTCTCTGAAATTCAGCGAGTCCCATTGGGACCAGTAGGACTTGTATGTGGTGCTCCTCGGTACGATGTCCTCCCAGGTTGGTCTTGTCCCTGCCTCCACTTCTCTACAGAGTGGCCCCCAGTGGTCGTCTGCAGGTGCTCCCTCCTCAGGCCTGCACTATCCCAGCCAACCGCAGGCAGTCTCTTGACCACTCGGACAGCTGCGGCACGCTCCTTCTCTTCCAAACTTGTGCACTTGCCGCACTCTTCTGGGCAGGGTCTCCGGGACATGGCATCTGCGTTACCGTGGCTCTTCCCTCCACGATGTTCAGAGGTGATGTCGTACTCCTGCAGACCCTGGAGCCAACGGGCTCTCTGGCCTTCCAAGTTTCTAAAGCTGAGTAGCCATGTTAGGGCGGAGTGGTCAGCCCTCAGGTTGGAATGGCTGACCGTTCAGTTACTTGTAGAAGAGTTCCAAGATCCTTACTACCGCCAGGAACTCTCGCCGTCTGGCGCAGTAGTTGTTTTCGGCCTTGGATAGCGTCTTGTAGTAGGCTATCATGGGCTCGTGCCCATCCTGGACTTGGGATAGGACGCCTGAAGGTGGTTGAGGGAGTGGGGGAAGGAACTGCACTTGTGCTTATTAGGCGCGATTCTGTCCACGCCAAGCGCAGTGCTAAGAGTACTTTTACAGTGCTGAAATGCACGGGTTTCTTACTTTAGTGTTAATTGTGGAGTTAGCAGTGCAGGTGGCTTTATAAAAGCCAGTGACTAAAGAGTGATGAGTAACTCTCTAAAATCACTAGAAAGAAATAGTACATTTGAAATCTTTGGGTAGTCCAACGCCCAAATTCTTGACAGAAGACGCATAAAGTAAGAAAAGTAAAACCCGGGTGCTTAAGAGGCACCTTATATTTGAGGTCATGTGTGAGAAATGTGTCTGGATCTGTGGCTGCAAAGTTCTCAAGTCCTTTTTCTGCTATCAGTGTGCTTTGTTTGCTCCTACATGTGCCAATTTTATGGGAACATTTAAGGGAGTGAGTGATATAAAACATTTAACAGAAAAATGCCATGAATATTCAGTGTACCATATCCATACTGTGGTGGAACTGTCACTCCTAGGAAAAAAAACATTGCAGCATGACTTGACTTCGTGTTTAAAGAAAATGTTAAGAAACATAACCTTCAAGTGAGCAAAAATGGACATATTTAAAAAAAGGCTTATTCCATGTGTCAAGTTGTCAAGGGACAGTTGCAAAGAGAGTCGTAAACAGTGGAAAACAGGAGTTGTAACAAGAGCTGTTGTAAGCAGTGGAAGTTGGGTAAGTTTTTTGTTGTGGTAAACGACCTTGGTAGATTGTAATTGTGTATGTGACGTAATTCTGCTACCGTGAGGATAATCCAAAGTGTATTTATACGGAAATAAAGAACATTTTGAATTTCTGCAACTCGGACTATTAACTCGTACACCGCTTACAGGCCCTAAAATAACGTGATATACACAAACGCAGTCTCTTGTTGCTTCATCACACGTAAACAAACAAAAGAGTTCACTTGCAGCACATACAAAGGTCCACTACACAGCTGCGCACACAGAGTTAACAGCTGTAAGACTTGAAGGTTTCATGGCGAGCATTACTAATCAAGGCTTCGCGGGTGATCAGCCGTGTCAAATTAATAAACATCGAGCTTTCGGCCATTGCAAACTCCATGGCCTTCTTCAGGACGTTTATTAATTTGACACGGCTGATCACCCGCGAAGTCTTGATAAATTAACAGCTCTCAACTAGCAACTGCTTTGCAACGCCCCATGCTGGTTATTTATACCCGACCCACTGTTTATCGGAAGCTACCGAAGTTTCACAGTCCTTCACGACGGCAAAAGAAGCAAACGAATTTCCAGACATCACTCTACCTCTTTCTCTCCCCGCTTCTCTCTCCCTCGGCTTTCGTCTACGCGCAGGCGATTAGCAGCAAAAAATGCCAAGCGACTCTGCTCCTTCCTCAGGGCTGGTCGTCCCGAACAGGACCATCGTAGCAGGTCAGACGATCCCTGTGTACCACCAACATCTTCCCTCTGGTCATTTTCTGTAAAGCGATATTTTGTTGGGATAATGATGAGATGGTCTCCGAGTGGATTATCTTGAAGCCCCAGGTTGAGAAACCATCTTGATGCGATATTTTATGCCCATGGGATGTTTGAAGATGCTATGATGCTACAAAAATTTGTGAAACCATTTTTAAGCAGTATTTGTGGGATGAAGTTGGATGCTGATTAATTTCTGGCCTTTGGTGACGATCTTGAAGCAATCTCGAAGTTTTTCTCCTGCAACTATGAATAATTAGGCGCATCTGTAATTACTGAGCGACGAGTTCCTTTTCTTTTAGCAGTGTCGCGGTAATGGGCCCGAGAAAGTTAATATTATAACGTTTGAAGAATGAACAAATAATCCTTTTCTTCTTCAAAGATGGATATTTAATTCCTCATACTCATTTTTAAATTCTTTGACAATTCCAATATTGTTAATGTAGTCTTCTTACAACCAGCGTTAAATACACACATAAAATTATTTCTGCATACACTTTGAGGGAAAAGCATCTTTTAAAACATTTCACAACGTAGCATATTACGTTGCCATGCTTACGTCATTACCTACTTTACATTATTTCTTTATTTTATTACAAATACTAATGTCTTTGACTATTCCTAACAAAATGTGAAATATCTAAAATAACTGCTAAATCTGGATACGGTATACCACGTCGTTAATAATCTTTAACACCTGGTAGGTCCTTGACACGGTTGTTGAAGCTTTGGGAAAAAACACGCTAGCCTTCTAGATGTTCTGACGAGTCATCTCATGTATGTCGTGCATATGGTCCAACAGGTTCTCCATATACTCGGTTGCTGGCTGTTTTGCGTCCGGGAGGCTCCCAAAAGCCAGGTCACAAGGGAGGCGTAACTCTCGGCCTAACATTAAGCTGGCTGGCGTCATCCCAGTGGTGTCGTGTGTTGACGAGCAGCAGGCCACCAAGAACAGCGGCATCTTGATGTCCCAATCTCGCTGATGGCTGGCCATGGCCTTCCTCAGGTGTTCTTCTAAGCTCTTGATATATCTCTCCACCATGCCGTCTGACTTTGGATGTTGGACTGTTGTGCGGCTCTTGATCACCCCAAACCTTTGCAGTGCCTACTTCATCAGGTTGGATTCAAAATTGGTACCTTGGTTGCTGTGGAGCCCTAACGGCACCCCAAAACGGCAGAACACTTGCTCCACAGGGCAGTCTGTGATCGTCTTCGCCTCCTGGTTCGGGATGGCATACACGTCCGGCCACTTAGTGAAGTAGTCCAGGAAAAGCATCAGATACTTATTGCCTCGGTCGGAGACGGAATGGTCCAGCTATGTCGACGGCGATCCGTTAAAATGGCGCTCCGACGTTGTACTGCTGCATGCGAACCCGACTCCTAGTCTGGGGGCCGCGACTCGCCACGCACACCTGACAATAGCGGCAACAACTCTCAGCGTCTCCTCGGAGCCTCAGCTAGTAGAATCGCTGTCGGAGTTTGTCAATTGCTCGGTTTGCAACCTGGTATCCTCCTGAAGTACTGGTGTGCACTTCCTCCAAGACCTCCGGGAACTTAATTCGGGGAAGTACCAACTGTTCTCTCTGCGTCTTCCCATCAGGCAATACCTATACCCGGTACTGCACGCCCTCTTTGGTCTTCAGCGAGTCCCATTGGGACCAGTCCTCTCAGGTGGTCTTGTCCCTGCCTCCACTTTTATCAAGTCTGCATTAGCCAGCCACCCCCCTCCTCAGGCCTGCGCTTTCCCAGCCGTCCGCATGCACTGCCGTGACCACTCGGAGAGCTGCAGCATGCCCCTTATCCTCAACTCTTGTGCACTGGCCACACTCATCTGGATAGGGTCTTCGGGATAAGGCGTCTGCGCTGTTGTGGCTCTTCCCTCTACGATGTTCAGAGGTGAAGTCCCATCCACCGAGCACCTACACACTTACTCACCCAACTACCCACCCACCTACCCACACACCCACCCCTCCACCAACCCTTCTACCCACCTACCCATCCACCCACCTAACCACCCACCTACCCACTTACCTACCTACCTGCCTACCCACCCACATATCCACCTACCCATCTACCCACCCATTTACACATCCACTCTCCCACATATGCAACCACCCACCTACCTACCCGCATACCCCCATACCCACCTATCCACCTACCCAACCACCCGCCAACCCATCTACACATCCACCCAACCTCCCACCCACCAATCCACCTACCCACCTACACATCTACCCACCTACCCACCCTCCTATTTACCTACCCGCTTACCTACCTGCCTGCCTACCTACCTATCTACCGACCTACTAACCTACCAACCTACCCACCCACCTACCAACCGAACTACCCACCCACCTACCCACAGAACTACCCACCCACCCATACACCAACACATCTAAAGACCCATCCACTCTCCGAACCACGCACCCACCCACCGTCTAATCTACATAATTACCGACATACCTACCTACGCACCAACCCAACACCTACCCACCCACCCACCTATCTGCCTACCCATATACCTACCTACCAACCTATTTACCCAACCACCCGCTCACCTACCTATCCATCTCCCTACATGCCTAACCACCAATCTACCTACCCACCCACCTACGCACCTACCCATGCACCCACCTACCCACCCACCTAACCACGCCCACTCCCACCCATGCACCCACCTACCCGCCCACCCACCTGTCTACCTACACACCTACCAACCTACCCACCCACGAGCACCTAACACCTACTCACCCAACTACCCACCGACATAAACCCACATAAACCCACCCACCTACCTACCTACCTACTTACATTCCCACCTATCCACACACCCACCTCCCCGACAACCCATCTACCCACTTATCCACCTAACCCACCCACCCACCTAACCATCCACCTACCCACCTACCCACTTACCTACCTGCCTGCCTACCCACCTATCTACCTACCCACCGACATATGCACCTACCCATCTACCCAAATACACACCCTCCCATCCACCTACCTACCCACCTACCTACTTACATTCCCAACTACACACACACCCACCTCCCCACCTACCAACCTATCTACCTACAGACCGACTGACCGACCTGCCGACCGACCGACCTACCGACCTACTGACCGAGATACTTACCTAACGACCTACCAACCTACCGACCTCCATAACTACCTACCTACCCACCCAACACGTACCCACCCACCCACCAACAAACCCACTCAACCACCTACCCAACTACCGATCCTCCTGCCTGACTGCCTACCTGCCTACCTACCAAAATATTTTTCATGCTACCTACCTACCTACCTAACAATATTTCCTCCTACCGACCGACCGTCCGAGCGACCGCCCGACCTACCGAACGAACTACCGACCTACCGACCTACCTAAATAACGACCTACCTAACTTCATACCCACCAACCGACCCACCTACGCACCCAACCACTTATGTACCTACCCAACTACCTACCTTCCCACCCACCTACGCACTTAATTACCTACCCAACCACCTACACACCCAACGACCCACCTACCCAGATACACATCCACCCACCATCCCACCTTCCTACCTACCCACCTACCTATCTGCCTCGCTGCCAGCTTGCCTACCTACCTATCTACCTAACCATCCACCTACACACCCACCCACCCCCACACACGAACCCACTTACCCTCCTACCTACCAACCTAACCACCTACCCACCTACCCACCTACCTACATACCTACATACCTACCTATCTACCTACCGACCAACCGCCCGACCGACAGACCTAAAGACTGACCGACGTACCGAACTGCCGACAAATCGAACTACGGACCTCCCGACCGACCGTCTGACCTAACGACCTACCGAACTACCTACCCACCCACCCATCCACCCACCTACCCAACTACCCACCTGCCTACATGCCTGCCTACCTGCCTACTTGCATACCTACCTACCAACCGACCCTCCTATCGAACGACAAAAGGACCGAATGAACGACCAACCGACCGACCTAGCGAACGACCTGCCCACCTAGATCACTACCTACCTAACCACTGACCGACCGTCCGACCAACCGACCGACCGACCTACCAACCCACCTACTGACCTATCAACCAACCTACCGACCTACCTACCCACCATCCCACCCACCTACCCTTCCATTTACCTATCTACCTACCCACATACCAACCTACTCACCTACCTAACCACCTACCCACCTACCTAACTATATACCCCCTGTCTACCCACCCACCTCCCCACCAACCCACCTACCCACCTACACATCTACCCACCTACCCACCTTCCTACTTACCTACCCGCTTACCTACCTGCCTGCCTACATATCTATCTACCGACCTACTAACCTACCAACCTACGTACCCACCTACCTATCCACCTTCCCACCTACCTACCCACATATCCACATACCCACCTACCCACCCATCCAGCCACCCCCCAGCTACCCAACTACCCACCCTCCTACCTACCCACCTACCCACCCACACACTCACCTACCTACCCACCTACCCACCCACACAATCACCTACCTACCCACCTACCCACCTCCCTGCCTGCCTGCCTACCTAACCACATTCCCACATACCCACCTACCCTCCCACCCAGCCACCCACCCAGCTTCCCACCTACCCACCCTCTCACCTACCCACCTACCTAACCGCCCACCTACGCACCTATTCATCCACCAAGCTACCCACCCATCTAAGCACCCACCCATCCACCCACGCACCTACCCAACCACCCACCTACCAACCTACCTACCTTCCTACTTACCCACCTACCTACCTACCTACCTACACACGGACAGACCGACCTACCGACCTGCCGACCAACCAACCTACGGACTTAAGGACAGACCTACTTACCTAACGACCTACCAACCTACCGAACTCCCTACGTACCCACCCACCCACGTACCCACCCACATACCCACCCACACACCCACATAACCACCTACCCAACTACCGACCCTCCTGCCTGCCTGGCTGCCTACCTGCCTGCATACCATTCTATCTGCCCACCGACCTACCTAGCCACCTACCTACCTACCTACCCACCCACCCACCTACGCCCCTACACAACCATCCACGCACCCACCCAACCACCTACCCAACTACCGACCCTCCTGCCTGCCTGCATACCAAAATACCTGCCATCCTACCTACCTACCTAACAGCATACCCTCCTACCGACCGACCGTCCGACTGACCGACCGACCTCCTTACCGAACTACCGATATACCGACATTCCTACCTACCTACTAACTGCCCCCCTGCATGGGCCAGGAATGGATACCCAATAAACAGAACAAGGCATTTAAGTTGTTAAATGCTGTAAAAATGCTTCTTAGATAGACACACATATCTTCTGTATTTATTAAGTTATTTAAATGGAACATAGACCGGTATAAAGCCCATTAAAGGATATAGACATCTACAGTATCAATAAAGTAGAGAGAATGTTAATAAATCGTTGAAATTTCACTATTTTGTTTTACTGTAGCAAAAGCCATTCTTTGCATCGAACACATCTAACATTTGAGTCATTTTGCTTTGTGTGCATGCAGACGATAATGTGCATATAGCTGCGTAAGCAACTTCCCCAGTTCAAGGTTTGGGACCTTGTTTATCCAACCAAGCGATAATCATTTTATATTAATATAATTTTGAGTTGAACTAATACTCAATGCTCCACTTATTGTTAGTATTTACCTAGAACGGGCTTCGTTAGGATCTTCCTAACATCATCAGCTGTTGTCGACTAACGGACGTCGGTTCGGTAAACTCCTCGGAGGTGATAGGTGCATCTCTGTCAGTATCATGATGAACTTGAAATTTGGTTTTTCTTCCAAGGTAGTGTTGAAATTAAACCATTTTCTTACATGTATCTTTATGAAGATTTTTCCCACGTCGTTAATGCAGCTGGACCTTGGACACTTTTTAATACGTGAATTTCTCGTTCTATATCATGATTGTCCTTCCAAAAATGGTACGCCACCGCCGATTTATCTATTTCTCTGTTCCTGATGTTCCTAAAATGCTCTTTAAGCTCCTCACTGTCCTTACACAATGGAATCATTTTGTATGTTATGTGAAACAAAACAAACGTCTCTGTCAGCATCTCTATGTACCTCTTAATACAGTATTTCAGAACTTAAGTTTATGTGAGCCTTATGCAGCTGTTTTAGCTCAGCATTTGTTATTTATACTCACTCGTTCAGACATTTCTTATAGCTATTGAGGGTTAAATGAATAGCACATTTGAAATTGTAAAATTTCAGTGTTAACTATTGTAACAAATAAATTAGCTTGCATAGGATGTGTAGCAGTTTCTGATATCACTTTAGAAAATGTGGAAGACTTTTTGCTTTTTGACATGATTTGGATATTGATGGCAATTATGAGGAAGAAACTGACCCATTTCCTTTAGAGGTTCGTTAAGAATCAATATTGTACAGTGGTCAAAATAACTTCAACACACACAGACATACAGAGACATAGACATATATACAAATAGAGATACTTTCTGGTGTACAGCTAACTTCTAACAACCAACGACATTTTCACCATTTTTTTTTCTCCTGACTTAGCGTCTCCCATTGTTTCGGAAGCATATATGTACGTGTGTAGGGGGAAGGAAGCACTGACCTCTAATGATTTAGGGCTTATGAGGAGGATGCAGAAGGAGATATTGTGAATGTTATTTGTAAACCTACATTAAACCTACATTAGACACGTACTGCTTTATGGATGACATATTAGCTGCTCTATTTTAGGGGAAATAACGGGTCAAATATGGCAGGGGTGGATCAGGTATTACAAGCTATTCCTC